>PPHD01000115.1:0-104794 GCA_002909625.1 Bambusicola thoracicus
GGCGGCAGCGGCGGCGGCGCCGCCTTCCTGCCTGCCCGCGGCGCGGCGCGGCCGGAGCGCCCCGCAGCCATGGGCGATGGGTGGCTGCCGCCCGACTGCGGCCCCCACAACCGCTCCGGAGGCGGCGGGGCGACGGCGGCGCCGACCGGGAACCGTCAGGTGTCCGCCGAACTGCTGTCGCAGCAGTGGGAGGCGGGCATGAGCCTGCTGATGGCTCTGGTGGTGCTGCTCATCGTGGCCGGCAACGTGCTGGTGATCGCGGCCATCGGACGCACTCAGCGGCTGCAGACGCTCACCAACCTCTTCATCACCTCGCTGGCCTGCGCCGACCTGGTGATGGGTCTGCTGGTGGTGCCCTTCGGGGCCACGCTGGTGGTGCGGGGCACCTGGCTGTGGGGTTCCTTCCTCTGTGAGTGCTGGACGTCGGTGGACGTGCTCTGCGTGACGGCCAGCATCGAGACCTTGTGCGTCATCGCCATCGACCGCTACCTGGCCATCACTTCGCCCTTCCGCTACCAGAGCCTGATGACCAGGGCTCGGGCCAAGGGCATCATCTGCACCGTCTGGGCCATCTCCGCCCTGGTCTCTTTCCTGCCCATCATGATGCAGTGGTGGCGGGACGAGGACCCTCAGGCACTCAGGTGCTACCAGGACCCGGGCTGCTGCGACTTCGTCACCAACCGGGCTTACGCCATCGCTTCATCCATCATCTCCTTCTACATCCCCCTCCTCATCATGATCTTCGTGTACCTGCGGGTGTACCGGGAGGCCAAGGAGCAGATCAGGAAGATCGACCGCTGCGAGGGCCGGTTCTATGGTGGCCAGGAGCAGCCGCAGCCACCCCCGCTCCCCCACCACCAGCCCATCCTCGGCAATGGCCGCGCCAGCAAGAGGAAGACGTCCCGTGTCATGGCCATGAGGGAGCACAAAGCTCTGAAGACATTGGGTATCATCATGGGGGTGTTCACCCTCTGCTGGCTCCCTTTCTTCTTGGTGAACATTGTCAACGTCTTCAACAGAGACCTGGTGCCGGACTGGCTCTTTGTTTTCTTCAACTGGTTGGGCTACGCCAACTCCGCTTTCAACCCCATCATCTACTGCCGCAGCCCGGACTTCCGTAAGGCCTTCAAGAGGCTGCTCTGCTTCCCCCGCAAAGCTGACAGGCGACTGCACGCTGGCGGCCAACCCGCCCCGCTGCCCGGGGGCTTCATCAGCACCCTGGGCTCCCCTGAGCACAGCCCAGGAGGGATATGGTCTGACTGCAACGGGGGCACGCGGGGTGGCAGTGAGTCGAGCCTGGAGGAGAGACATAGCAAAACATCCCGCTCGGAGTCCAAGGTATAGGGGGGTGGGTTTGTGGGGCCGGCCACGGCTGGAGGGCACAGGCAGGGGACGAGCGGGGAGAGAACCCGTGTTTACTGATGAATAAAAGCAGGTGAATTGTATCCGACATACCTCATCTGAACCTAAAGCAAACAGGAAGCCCACTGAGCGGAGAACAGAGCAAATAAACAGCCTGTCCCAAAGCTAACCAGATTATATTCGGGTTGGAAGGAGGCTTAGCAGTGGCTGGGCTAGAGAAACGCTTTCACAAGTCCTATCCCGTGGGCGAGTTTTCCCCAGACAGTGCCGGTAGCTGTTGGAGCAGCGGGAGCAATCCTGTGATGCCGTGATTCCATGAGGCTGGGCAGCAGCTGGGGCTGCACCCCGAGGGCAGCAGCAGCCCGAGCCGTGACCCCCATGGCTCTGGCAGCAGTCCTGCACACACACACGGCAGAGCGGCCGATCCCAGCCGTGAGGTTGGAGCTGCAGGTGCTCCGAGCCTCAGCTGCCGCGAGAGCTGTCCGAAACCCATGGTCGCTGTGCTCCCCTCTTCTGCAGAGCAGACGTGATGACAAAGTTAAGAATGAGAAACACAGATCTGTTTTGAAAGGGGAAAAAACCGAACCTCGAACAACCCAAACTCTACTGCTTTTTTTTTTTCTCTTTCCCTCTGCATCAGCAACCAGCGAGTTGTTGTGCTTATCTCTTTGGCCAGACAATAGCGGTCAGGCTGGGAAACTTCTACCTCAAACTGTGCATATTGTACAGCGCAATAAATGGGCCGTGTTTATATTAAACAGCGTATTTGCCTACCATGAGGAGTATTTTAGGGGAAAGGGGAGGGGGGGGGGAGTTAATGAGCCTTCTGCAGCTTGTTCGTTGTAATTACAGATGGACAGGGAAAAAAACACCCTGGCAACAACGAGATCTTACTGCACATTATTGGGGAACAGCAGCAAAGCTGTTTTTTGCACAGTATTAAGGGTTGTAAAGTTATTTGAAGATGCTACTTGCACACGTCCACACACGCCAATTAAAAGTGAAATGGAGGTTTAAACAACACCAAGCCTGGAAGTGAGTTCTGGTTTTGTCTGATCTGTTATGGTTTTATTGAGAGAGTGACTTTTTATATTATTTTATGAAGGTACTGTAAATAGATCCGTATTATAAATTAAAATATCTGAAGGGACTTATATTATTTTTATTTCCAAGTGCCCGCGTGAATCTGCTGTTATTTTAGCACTTGCGTGTCGTTTCCATTCTCCTCTGTGTGTGTGTTTTATAACCTATTTATACTCTGGTGCAATTTACTACTGTGTAAGTAATTAGTCGATGTGCAATAAATGCCATTGCAGCACAAGCAAGCGTGTCTCTATAGGTTTCGAAACAATACCTGCCTATAATGGGAAGAGCAGCATTTGTTTTTCCCCAGGGATGGCTCGGATTACCAACGCAACTTATCTAATGGCTTTCCCTGACACGGGATTGTAAAACCATGTTTGAAAACCCAACTGGCTCGCGTTCCTGTTGCACCAAAGTCTGCCGACTTCCCTTAGAACCAGTGGCTAACGACAAGGTGTTTCCAGCCTGATAATGAGGACGCTCGCTTTCTGTAACCGTGCCGTTTGGGGCTGTATTCACGGTTTGATAGAGGCGGGGAGTCGGGGGACTGCAATACTCAGGGCTCTGTGAGCAACAGGGCTGTGCGTCCGGGTCCTTGGTGCAGGAGGTTGCCTGCTCTCAGTGCTTTGTGAAGGTACGCTGCATCAATGTTTCATTACTGCAATGAATGCAGAATGCACTACTGCAGCCAGAGCAACAAAAAGGCGGTGTAGAACACCTCACGTCAGTGCAGAATGAAAGCGAAGCCGTTTTTAGCTTTATTAGACTCCGAAGCAGAGTTAAGTTGGAAATCAGCTTCTAGGAAGAGTGCTTCCCAAGGTGAGATCTGTAGGACAGCAGCCAACAGATCGTTTTGGAAATCGTTTGTTCCTTTTTTTTTTAAGTTAAAGAATTTGTCTCTAGCAATTTGTAGTGATGCATTTTAAAGACCAATTAAAAAATCAGAAGTTGTATATTTAATGCAAGAACAAAATAACAGCACTAGGGAGAAATAATCCTTTTGAGCTGACTTAGCTGGAGTCTGACTGTAAACTGCAGTTAGTGGTTTCTCCCTTGATAACAGTGGAAAGGGGTCTTTAAAACACTGCAGTGGCAGGTCAGGTGCTGGGTGAGATCTGCTCCGCTACCACAGGGCATGTTGGTTTTTCACCCTGTGGACCTGGTTCTGTTTGTGATTCCAGCAGACTCAGCAGGGCACTGCAGGGGCAGGGGACAGTGGCATAGAAAAGTGGTGGCTGCATGCATTGGAGGTGGGATAGGATGGGGCAGGATGGCATGGCATGGCATGGCATGGCATGGCAGCACCGCCTGGTGCCAGCAGCACCAACCCTTCCTCCCCACTGCTGGGTTTGACAGGACAGGATCTGGCCCCAGCACACATGTCCTCAGACTTCAGCAGGTGATGAGTGTTTTGGGTCATTGGTGTCTCTAGGTGGGAAATTTAGGGCCAGAACATACTCAGCTCATCCTGCTGAATAGCTGCATTGGGTTATCTCTTGGAAGAGCATCACGGCAGTAAGGAGGATGAAGGCAAGGTGAGTGTTGCCTGTTGACCACAGTTAGGCCAACTGCATGAATCAGTGGTCAGGAGGTGTTCCCAATGAGGTCTGGCCTGCTGGGAAAGCCTGGAGCCTGCACACTGGAGTGGTAATAGCCAGTGAAGAGGACCCAACTTGGGTCTGTCATGCAGGGGTACCAAGGGGGTGGCATGGTAACCCTGTAGGGACAGAGGGACACATGGATGGCATGTGTGTGAGCATGGGAAGCTGTTGTTGAGCCCATGGCACAGATTGTGCTTGGGACAGGCTGTGCTTCATGGCTGAAGAGGGTGCAAACCCACAAAGACTAACAGGATTGCTGAAATGATCTGGAGAAAATGAGTCAAATGCTCACAGTGTGTTGGGTTTTTTTTTTTGGGGGGGGGGGTTTGTTTTGTTTTGTTTTGTTTTGTTTTTTTGAAGAAAGCCAGACATGGATTAACAATTGGAGTTCCGTGTCGGAAAGTATAGGTGGCAGCACATGGCTGCACGTGTATATGTGCAGAAAAGTCACCACGAAGAGCACAGGCCTGCAGGGAACGGAGAAAGACAAAACAAATCCCTGCTGGGAAGGCGGCAGGTGTCTATAGGGACCCAAATCATTTGATGTGAGTGCTTGAGATGTGTCCATGTCAGGGCTGGATCCTCAAAGGCCGCGGTGGCTTTCTGGCAGTGTTTGCGCAGCAGGATGGAGCAACAGGCTGCAGCCCTCCAGGTGCCTGGATGGGAATATCAGGTAGGAAGCCTGGCTTTGCTTCTTGCTGTGTGCAGGGAATTGAGGGAGAGTGGAGATGGATGTTACCGAAGTCTGAATGTACTGAAGTGCTGCTTGAAAACTCATTGCACTTCAAAACTGTGACTCCAGTCTTCAAGTGATTGCAGGTTCACACCAAGCAATAACCGATGAACCAATGAAACTGTGCCCAAAAAACGTGGCTTAAAATTATGATCTGAGCAGCACCCACAGCACATACAGGATTTGACAGCTTCAGCCGTTGGCTGGTGATGCAGCACGCTCTGCTGCTTCTGCGAGCAGCTGCTTTCCCTTCGGAGTAGGCACGTGTTTTCAAGTAAAGGGACAACTTTTTCAGCAGCTCGTTATTTTTTTCTTTGCTAACCCCTATCCGAAGTTGACTTTTATTAATAACTTTTAAGTGGCTATTTTGCAAACCTTCCTTGTGCTGCACGCTTTCCTCATTTATTGTAATTTCCTGTCTAGTGGAGTGCACTTAACTTCCTTTATGTAATACATCAATTGCAGGGTTGGAAATTGTGCAGCTATGAACTAAAGGAGCAGGCTTTCTTGAGGCCAAATGCGGTCAGGCATCATTGCCACTGGCAGCAGAATTTGACCTGATAATCTAATCTTTTTGGAGAGACTATCTCCAGAAAAGTATTGTTACCAGCAGGAAATGACCTCTGTTAATGAAGTCGGAGCAATTAGTCCCATTCAAAGCTGTCAAGAAAATGTTAACCGCTAACCAACAGTTAACGCTGGATAGCTGAATAATAAGTGTTTTGTTTGTCGGTGTGTTAGGTGATGTGTTGGGAAATAATTATCCTTTGACTAGCAGCCAGCTTTGTGCTAATCAGAAAGGAGAAGTCATGTTCTGTTTGAAGGATTATACCTAAAAATAGTTCTGCTACAGCCCCATCAGCGAGTGAAGTGAAACACATTCACCGAGACGCGTACACCTTGCTAATATTTCACCCTGAGTCCTCAAAACCCTTTGTTCAGCTGGAGCTTTCTGTTTGATCGTGTCAGGAGCACTAATGCGATCTCCTGGGATCGCACTCAGCATGCTCTCCCCGAGGAGCATTCCCCTATGCACCACTGACTCGCTTTCACAGCCTGCCAAATTCCTCAACGCCCGGGGAGGAAGCGAGGAGTCCTCCTCTTCGGGTAAACAGCCGCGCGTAATGTAAGATCAACACTATTTGTAATCATGGGCTCACGGAAGGAATCAATATGCTTTTTGTTTGCCTGCCCGCTTGGGAGGAACGGCCGCGGCGGGCGGTTCGCCCTCACCAGGGGCTGTCAGACAGGGTTGGGAAAAGCCACGAGATGGGAGAAGGATGAGAGGGGTGGTGATGGCAAGCAAACCTGTTTGCAAACGGCAAAACTGTGGGCTTTGGAACCATACTGGAGGTGTTGCCTTCCTCTGGGAAAGCCTCACAACTTGTGATAGGGGGCATCAGGCCGACACGCTGCAGAAACGGGATCTAAGAGGTGCCACCTGCTGCCTGGCAGCTGAAACATGCCCCAGGCACTCCTGAATGTTTCTGACACTTTTTGGGCAGTGGTCGCAAACCAGGCCAAGCCTGAGCAGCCCCCAGCAGACATGCTTGTCAATCCTATGGAGACTGCATCTCCCCCAGCAGCTGCCCTCCTGCCAAGGCCACCGCCACACGCCGAGCTTTGTGACCCGGAGTCCTCCCCGGCCTGGCCTCAAACCACATCTGTGGTCCCAACAAGCGACAGTAAACAAGAGTTTGGATTCATTACATAAACTGGCCTCAGCTTGCAGCGAGCATGCATTCCCTCCCCGGCCCACCACCATCTTGTCTTGCTGGCAGCTGGCTGCATGCTCCTTCACGTTGCTGGCTGCTTGCTTTGCCCTGGCGCCCAGCAGGGCTCTGCCCAGGCAGGAGCCGTGCCCCGTCCTGCTGGGCACCATGCTCAATGCTGTTAGCGCCAGCTGCAAACACCAAACAAATAGAAAATACCCTGACCTCGAGGCCAGTAACCTGAAAGGGAAAGCAGAAGTGAACCGAGGATTCTGCCGCTGCTGCAGGTAGTGGTGTGTTGTGGGCATGGTGGTGTGCCTTTCCTCTCTGATCCTGTTTAATGCACTGAATCCTGTTACCCTTAATGAGATTAAATGGAGATTTTCTTCCGGTTTGGTGCACCAGATATCAGTCACTCTTCTACACCTCCAGGCCACGATGCACCTCTCCTTGCCTCATGTCTCTCTCAAAGCCATGCTATTCAGAATTCTCACCAAAATAATTTTGATAATTGGTCCTAAACTCATTGGCACAGGGCTGTGAAATGTATATTTAAGGGAATACTGCAAAGAGGCACTATGGGGCTTAAAATCTCATCAGCTGCTGGTTGGATAAATACTGCACCCAGAAACAATCTATTTTTAAGGGCAAGGTGAATGCTGCAGACCCTTATGGGGCTGGCAGTTGTGTTTCCTCCAGGTGGGATGATACCCTCTGGTTTCAGTAAGAAATTTCTGGTACAACAGAGGAGCTCATGACAAACAATTTGCAATGTGGTAAAAACTTTTAAAGTACTTTGAGGTCAGAATTTCTGGAGTGCTTTTCAAGAGCAAGGGATTCAGAGAAGCCTCCGGCACACTTCCTTAGCAGGGAGAAGAGAACAGCATTCTGGCTGAAAGTGCCCCTCCAATGCCATCCTGTTCCATGCTGGTGTCCTCCGTGCAGCCCGAGGGCTTGAGGCTGCTGTTCCCTCCAGGTTCCCCTCATTGCTGCATTTGGTGGGGTGCTCTACCCATGGTGGAGGTGGGACCTTGGATGTTCCTTCCCCAACCCTGCTCCAGGAAGGCGAGCGCGGTGACACAAAGACATGTGCCAACCTACGCCCCTGCTCAGGATTACCAAACCAACCATTGTGCTGGGGAGGGAGGGGTGCTTCCTCTTGGACAGGAGCAGGTAAATTGGGAGACGTCCACAAAGCTACCATTGTTTAGTGTCCCGGTTGCTGTCTGAGCCCAGCTTTCAAGGAGGGATGTGATGTTTGTCTGCTCTTCCCCTAACTGCTCGCTTGGGAGCCTTCAAATAAAGCCTCAATTAGCTTGCTTACGCCACTGAAAGCAGCCTGGGATGAGTTCCCTGGCAGGCAGTGCCCTCACAGCTGGGTAGCAGGGAGACCTCATCACGGCCCAAGCTAGAGCACCATGTGTAACCCAACTGGGACAGCCAGAAACCCTGACACAGGGCACTGATCAGCCTGTATGGTGGTTGTTGGACAGGCCAGTAAGCCCACCTGACTCTGGGAAGGTGGCTGCAGCACATGAAGCTAAGACGGCCACACCAAGGATTCACTTGCAGCCACTCCTCACCCTTTTCCGTGGTCACCACAAACAGGGTGATTGATAGCAGATCTCTAACTTACAGGAGATAGGATAATAAAGCGCATTAAAGTGTTCTCAGCACCAACAGGGACCAATAGGATTGCATAAACCATTCAGGCTTTTTGGAACTTTAACGTAATATTGAGAGTAAGACAGCTGCAGATGCAATAATTGCCAATAACAACAGGTATTGTAACAGTGCTTCATATCATCCCAAGAGCATCCACATGGGAGCTTTTGTTTCTTTTTTGCTGCTGGCTGGTTGCCAGCAAGCTGGGAGCTGGGTGAGCACATCTGCAGTTTTCAGTGCCAATCCAGCCTTATGGCATGTTCCTGCCGGCAGAGCCTCTGAAGCCATGTGAGCATCAGGCTCACTGAGGGGAGAACAGGCCTTCCAGGAAAGGCTTATTCCAGCTGGTCTGCATGGGTTGAAGAACATGGGCAATGGCACGAGGGAAATGGGAAGGTGCAGAGTGACAAGGCTGAGATCACCTGTTTTGGTTGCAGCCCAGATTTCAATCTATTGGATGAGATCACAAGCTTTGTGTCTGGTGATGCTGCAGAAGCTGAGAAGCACCCTTTGAACTGTTATTTTGCCTTCTCAGGGTGTAGTTAGATCCCAGGGAAGATCATGGGACTGACTTGTCAGCCCTTGGCAGAGCCTTGGACTGAGGGGGTTGGAAGAGCAGCTCAGGTAGCTGATGGCAGCAGTAATTGGGAGCTAAGCTGTCCTCGGCTGCAAGGGGGTGGCATGGCACCAAGCCACAGCCAGTGGATAAATAGTTCTCCAGGAGGAGCAGCTCTGTTTGCATAACGTTCCAACACTGATGGGCGCTGTTAGTGACATTGAGCAATTCCCATCATGCGTGTCTTCTGGTGGAAGAAACGTCACTGCTCTTATTCCTGTGCACTCCACTCATGCAGAAGGAAGGAATGCAATGATAAAAAAAAGCCTGGAATAATGTCACGGCTGGATTGTTTCCATTAATATATCTCATTATATAATGCTTTCATCACTCTAGAACATCTCAGGTGCCTTTTAGGAACATCTGTGTATCACCATAACAAAGAAAGTAACACTGCAGAGCATGCTGGGCATCGATGATATACTTTTTCATTGCACTGGGTGTGCTTATGCTTTTGCACGGTATGGATTTCTTTGCCTTTATGTTATGAGACACTCTATAAATTAAACAGTTAAGGTTGTCAAATGCATGCCATTAACACCAGGAGCAGATAATGTGGGGTCTGTCACTGTGCCTGTCTCCAGATAAAGTCCCTGGAAAGAGAACAATGGCGCTCTGAATTCCTTCTGTCCTCCACTCTTGGGTGCTGCATCTCAGAAGTGAAAAATTATCATTATTGGCATGGCTCAACCTCCCTTTGAAATGCAGTTATTTTCTACTCATACATTCCAAGTATTTTTTGTATGATATCAGTGAGAAACTTGAAACCCCCTTTGAGGAGCAAAAGATTTCCTGCAGCACTACTATTAAAGAAAATGGATAGATCAAGTAGTAAAGTTCAATGACTTACTTAGCATTAAATAAGAAAGAGAATAATGAATAGGATTTTGTGTGCGTGTTTTTCCTCTGCAGGGAGCAGTCAGGGTAATGGGTTTGTACTGCCTTCTGCTGCTGTTCACTCATTTAGGTGAGTTCAAAACACTGTTGCCTTTTAATTTTGCTCTCATTTCCCTGCAAACCTGATACAACTTCTAGTATGCAGAGCCTTGCACACATATGGGTTTGCCACCATTCCAACTGGTGAGGAAAACACCCCTATATCCCATGAGGGCTCATGGCCTGCTGCATGGACATCTGTATTTTACACTAGGTAGCTGTAAGTAGGCAATTCGTTGCTTAGGGTGGACACTTATTTCCTACTATTATGAGCTCAGTCTTCAGTGTCCTTCAGGAGAGACGTTATTTCCTACTGGGTTCACCAAAAAGTGTTTGGGTTTCCAACCCCCCACCTTTATTTATGGGCCTTGCCAAGCATGCCGTTTTGATTTTATTGGGGAAGGAAGGGAGGGGGTGTAGGAGGAAACTATCACAAAGCTATACAACATAAACAACTTTCTAATGTAAACTCCAAGCACTGCTTAGCAAGGAAGAAGTTAACACTTGGGGGAGGATGGGGCACTCATTAAGGCAAAGATATAAATAGCAACCCAGGAAGCTTGGGGTGGGACACAGGGAAGTATTGAGCACTGAACCCAGATGGGTGAAGGTCTCCCTGAAAACCCTCTGCTGCAGTACCCTTGGGGCTGGGATCTGGTCCTCCTTGCAGCATCCCAAGACTAGGGATGCTCCAACAGGATCCCCACATAACTGACTGGTTGGTTAATGGTGAACCCAAAATGCATTTAGGTCACCCAAAGACTTCCTATGGAGACACAAGCCTCGCTGCTCTTGCCTATCCCTGTCTACCCCAAACCTACTGGGTCCCGAGTTGGGAGCTGCTCCGTGCCTGCTCCAATGCTCAGAGCAAGATTTCCACTTTCCCACCAGCCTTGATGCCTCAGGCCTTCTGGTTTGTTTTTCATCTGAATGGGAAATGCATAATGAGAAACTGTTTAAACAACTTATGGTACAAGGAAACGCTGGGGTAGAACATGTTATAGTTCATTTCCAAGGAAATGATGCACTCTCCAAAAGTGCTCCTCTCAAGCACTGCAGTTTAAAGTTGCAGGATATCTGCTGGTCCCTTCAGAGCTTCCTGCAGCCCTGGACCACAATGATGGAGTGCAGAGTGCCCAAGCACACACTGCCCCGACCCACAGTTACTTGCACGGGTGGGTCTGAGCATCCTGGTGCTGGTGAAGGAAAGCCCTTGAACCATGAAGTGCCAGAGGAAATATCTTGTGCTATTTCCAGCCCTGCATTTTTAGATACAAAGAGTTTCAGATCAGATGCATTTCTGAAGCTTATCTGTGTGAATATTTGACTGCTTATCCAAGCAGAACAAAAGCCTTCAAACCTTCTGAGGTCCATCCATCATGAGCCTTATCTCCCCATGTCGCCACATGTCTCCTGGCCACTGAGAGCCTCCTGCCACCAGTGTTCTCCCACCATCTCTTCTGTCTGAGTGGATTCACAGCATTATTCATGTCTCCTGCTTGGCTCCCTGCCACTCCAGTGACAGGCTCTGTGTGCAGCCAGCAAGCATCCCATCCAGATGCATCCTTGATGCTCCATTGCTGCCCACTGCTTCCATCCCCAGCATACATCCTGATGGAGCCAGCAGGTGGGATGCTTAAGATCTTCACACCCTGAAACATCCTGGTACCACTCAGTAGCTGAGCTCAGTGCCTGAGCCTCCAGGATGCACAAGGAGAGCTGTGTGAGTACTTGGGGTTGGATGTCGGTGTTAGTGGCCCCATTGGTGTTCCTGGCCATGTAAGACAGCAGAGTAGATGGTGTTAGGCTGAATTTACGTACTGCATTACTCAGCCCGGTCAGAAGAACCTGCACAGTGTGTTGCATTGCACTCACAGAGCATTTCTTACTTTGAAGTTGAGCTGGCACAAGAATTCGTCTGCAGTCTGCATTCCTGTCAAAACCATGGCCAAGAACAACAGAGTGAAGACACTGAAAAGAGCCACGCATCCACAGTGCATCCCAGCAGGCTGGCTCAGGGTAGAGAGCAGCAACTGGGCAGGTTGTAGCTTTCAAAGCTGGTGCACAGCGGCAGGGATCAGAAGTCTCTGCTGCTTGGTATCATTTGGTGCTGGCCTGCTTCTACACAACCTTCAGCATCAGAGTGGCCTGTTCTGATGGGCAGTGCTTTCTCGTGCCCCTTTTCACAACACAATCTGTCCTGAGGGCTGCTGTTGCTCTCCTCTCCATGGTTTTAATTTTTTCCTCTGTTTTGTTGGCAAGAAAGGTAAAACTAATTCCCCCTCATATATGACAATGGCAAGAATATTGTTGACTCAATATTGACTCAATAGTACAAGGATAAATGTATTTTTATACTGTGGTGTATGTTAAGCTATTTATAAATATTATATCACTTCTGGGTCATCTTCAGGGTTTAAAATAAAGTCCTAATTTAAACATAATTTTTCAGTGTTGACAGATGTGATAAATACCTTTTTGTTCCAGTAAAACCTAATTTCAACAATGTTTTGCAAAATTCATTGCAAGCTGAGGATTATTCCCCATTTTTTGTTTTGTTTTGTTTGTCTTCATCTCCAGTGTTTAGTTTAATGCCACATTCCATTATAGAAAAACCATTTGTGACTGCAGTAATTTGGTCACCAAATCTCTGCTTAAGCAATGGGAGGATGCTCCTGAGAAGAACCAGAGAGAGGAGTCAGCTCGTGCCATGGAAATCTTGGGGCAGTTACAGCATTTTTCTGCACCACAGAAGACTAAAAGATAGTTACCACCTTTCCTTGAAGGGGCCCAGGGCACTTGGCCTTCTGCTAGCACAACTGGAACACGTATGGTCACAGCCTGAGGCATGGCAGTACTTCATTAACACTGCTTTAGGAAATGGCACGTACGTGCAATGGCTGAAGACAGAAGACCTGTCCCTAGAGCCCCAGTGGCACACAGGACTTACACACTCAAAGCTCCCCACTTAAATCATGCTCCCCAGTATTAAGATGGTAGCCACCTCCCTCACTCCAGAGCATCCTTCTTCTTCCGAAGGCTGCTTCTCAAGCTTTGCAACTAGTCACAGAACCAGCCCTCAGGGCACTGCTACAATACTTGGAGACAAATTTTTGGGCACTGAGCTAACCGTGGTATTCAAGGTGATGCCAAAAGTTAGACAAAAAAGTGGGAAGAGTGGGAGAGATTCTGTGTCCAGAAAGTGAGAAGATCTCCATCTATGGGAGGGTTGCATTTCTGTTGCTGAGCTTTCCACCAAAGTTCTAAGCATCTCCAAAATTTCTCTGGACCTTCTCTACTTTTTCTGCTTTTCTGTATAAGCAGCTGTGAGGAAGATCTCTTTTTCTGGAGTGAAACGTTTTCATTTTCCAGTAAAATATCCTCTTGCATCAGTTACTATTGATTGTGGATTTAATTGCAGCAAAACAGAGCCTTTACATGTCGTCAGGTGAGTGAGGCAGATCCTGTACTTATACAGCAAAAGTACAAGGACAATGAGCAGGAAAAACAATTTGTTTTGAAGTGCTTTGGAGCTGTTGTCTATCTTTTGAGCCATACGTCATTCAACCCATACTGCCCACAAGAGACAATGCAATTTGGAGAGCAGCCATGTATGCTGGAGATGTGCAAGTACTGACACTTGTGTCCGCGTGGAGTGCCCTCCATCTGCACAGAGCCTCCAGATGCCAAGCTAAAATTACCTGGGAAAGGGGCATGCAGAAAGGGAGAGGTGTCTTCTGGAGGGTTGCCAAGGAGGTGGCTCTGGATGCTTTCATGGAGACACCCAAAGGACATCATCCACTGTGACCTGCTATGATAACCTTTCCAGTGGGAACAGGTGCTGGAGGGTAAACGTTCTGTTTTTTTCTTGGCCGTGGTTCACTCTAATCATTAAGACTGAGCAAAGAGGATTATTATAGCAGCGACTTGGGAGGTGAGGTTACTGGAGCTGTGTCCATAGTTCTGCAGGCGTCCGTTCTGAGGAAAGACACCAGCCTTGCTGAGCAGCCAGCCCCAACCAGGGCAGTAGCTGAACTGCCTGCACCAGAGGGTTTCAATGGGCAAATCCTTCCTGACATCCCCTGGGGATGAAAGCTGGATCAAAGATGCAAAGCCCTGCTCACATGGAGAGATGCCTCCTACAGACCCTGCCCCTCCTATGTGGGAATAAAGTGATAGGCAGGGCAGGTTTATGGTGAACCAGTCCCTCCTAGCTCTGTGAAAATGCAGTGTCTGACCCTGTGTGCACAAAGGCTCATGCCTAGAGCAGATGGCAATATATGATTGGGTCTGGTTTTAAATCCCCAATGTTCTGCACTCATTGGCTCCCCACCAGTCCTTCTCCACTGCCCTCAGTGACCACCATGCACTCTGGTGACACTCTTTGCTACTCAAAGTCAAGGTCCCTCAGTTCCTGTTTTGCCCTCTTGCTTCTACTGATATCCCCTGGTCCTCAGCCATTCCTTTTTCCACCAGTGAAAGAGGAAGCATAAGGTTTGCAGCACCAGCTTTTGTGCCGTCCCTGGGTGCTCCTTTGCTTCAGGACCCATTTGACACCTAATTTCAGAAATAGCAGAACTATTGAGCTTGGCTTCCTGCTTTGTGGCAATCTTGGCTGGAAGCTATATTAAATAACATACTACAAAATAAGCATATGTGTACAGAGCTGTAGGAATAGGAACAAGCGACACACAGCTCAGCAAGGCTTGGAGCCATGCTGATAAGACAGTTTCCAAGAAAACACCCAACCCTTAAATTCTACAAACTCTGTCTTCTCAGGTCAATAACCTTTTATGGGCTGAATCTTGCTGTCATTCTATGTAAAAACACGGTCAAGGCAGAACTTTCTGCAAGTGATAGCAGAGGAAAGAGAACCTGGCATAGAAAACCTAAACACACAAGGAAAGGCAGGTTTGGTAAGAGCTCCACTGCTCTTTGGCCAAGTCTCTCTTTGCTGGGGCCACATGGCCGAGCTTGGAGCCCCTTCAGGAGCTCACCTCACAGCTCTGCCTCTTACCAACCTCAAACTCAGAGAGACCCTGGACTCCTTGCAGAGGTTTTGTATAACATCCTGCAGTTCTGATAGAGAAAATGTTGTGTGGTTCTAGTCAAGGCACCACAAGGGGGCTGGTTAGGCTCACTCCATTGCTTGGCTCCCTTGTTTCATAGAGATTTTTTAACATATCATATGCAGGTGTAGGAGTTGACACAACACAGCATGCAGCACTTTAGAGTCCATCCAGCTTGTTTGTAAATACTTTTGCTCCCTTTTTAAAGCACTTAGGAGATGTTTCATAAACATCAAACGTGTCCAGTTTCTAAGCCATGAGCTGTTGGCCTGGTAATCACACTGCAATTGGACAATCCTGATGTTCACCAAAGCTTAGAGACTGAGGAACTTAGCATCTGCTCCAGGTGGGTCAACTCAGGGATCTTGCAGAGCTGAAGCCAACTGCTGCAGCTTGCCCAGGGGAGGCTGGTGATGCTATCAAAGTATTTCCCAATCCAGGAATTGTTGGTGGACCCAACACTCCTGAGCTGCCTCGAGCCTTGCAGGTCTTGCTAGGTCTGCACATCAGGCCTCGACTGCCCCATGAGCCAGGTCCCAGGGAGGTCACTGGAAGGACTCCAGTGGCCTGAAATAGGAGTTGACTCATGCCCCAAGAGCTCAAAATAAAGCGTCTCTGCATATTAAAAAATATTATGGAAACTCTATCATTCATGCACAAAAACCACGCTACAAACTTTATCATATAAAATACATAATATTATAAATGGAAAGGAAAATTGCATAAGGTCTGGTGTGCATTAACACTGTTGGCCTGTGAAAACCTCCCTTCCCATAAACACAGCTGTGACCTGGGGTCTGGCACGTGTAGGCATCTGAGGCTGGAAAATTGAGCCCTTGTCTGCATGCCCCCAAGGTGCCTGTTTTTCTGTTGCAGTAGTTCATTCCCAGGCTCATCCCTTGTCTTGTCAGGAACAACCCTGAGCAAATCCTTTTGACAGAGCTGTAACCGTAGCCTATGCTATATGGCCTCTCAAACACTGCAGCAGTGCCAGGTGCTGCAAGGACGGGGCTCAGAGCATCAGCCTGCAGACTGTAGTGCTTAACTTGGTCTTTGTGTGAGCTTTGACTTTGAGGTCAAATCCTGCCCCACAGAGGCTGGCCAGGATTTGGCTGTGGTGCTCAGCAGCGCACCAGGAGCTGGCTGGGGGTAATGCAGAAACGTGGGTCTGTCACCTCGCAGCACTGCACGGCAGGCTGAACCCAAAGCCCTTTCCATTTCTCCCTCTGCTTTGCCTCACTGACACCAGCCCAGGACACTGCTGTGGCAGAGGTGCCCCACTGCACATCCACCAACAAAAAGAAAACTGGGTGCAAACACATTCCAGCTTCCAGCAAAGCAGAAACAAATGAAAAAGCCGCTATTGCCATCAGATTATTTCATTCTTCTCCCAAAATGTTCAGTTCATTTGTCTAAACAAGGCTCAGGCCTGCTGATGATGCCGTGCAGGCTCTGCACAAACAGGGAATGAGGTAGTTGTGTCTGATGACAGGAGGCCCTCCTACCCCAGTGTTATGGCTTAGGATGTGGCTCAGCTAACTGGGCTATACTGGTTCCTGCTGGAGCGTGTTCTCCCAACTGGCACCACAAGACACCCATCTGCAATGACTGAACTCTTCTATTTTGGAAATTTAACAAATAAACACATCTTCAAAATAAACTAGTGTTTTTGGGGGAGAGAAACAAGAACGAACCGTCAGCCTGGGTGATTTTGTATATGGGGCAGAGCTCCACAAGCACCAGGCAGTGCCCCAGCACCTTGCCTGCCCTCCCAAGCTCGCCTCTCCTCCTGTGACAGGCTTGGATTGAATGCAGGGGTCTGACTGAGGAGAGTAATAGGGTGCGAACGCTCACTTTCATTTTTCACTCTACTTTTTTGGAAGGTGGAACATTTTACAGTTGACAGCACCATGCTAAACCCATATGAGGCAAGCAACTATTTTTAACCAGACAGAGACTATCTGAGAGTCTATTGCTGAATCATTTTAAACAAGGAAGAAATCATGGGATCCAAAAGCAGAGTGGGTAGGAGGGGGGTAGGAAAGCTATCGTGCACTTGTTCCAGCAACTGCTGAGCTACTTCAAGAACATGATGACGACAATCTTGAAGATACAGAGCCTGCGGGGTCATCTCCAGTAGCGGCTGCCTTTTATGAAAAGCCTGCGCTTCCAGAGAGAGATGGGTGTTCAAGTTATTGCAGCATGAGTTCACTAAACCCCTTTTGCAGCGAGGTACACCTTCAGATCTGGGGAAAGATGGGATCTGTGAAGTAAATCCTAGGCCAGGTTTGGGTTATGCCAGGGTACAGCAGCAGCCAGAACCCTGAGGGTATCTGGCAGCCTGGGATCTCTCTCCAGACTCTGCTTTGCTTTGATCTCACCCAGAGACAACTAACAGCACCATCAATTTGTTAATTATGGGGCTTTGCAAGGGGACATTCCTGTTGCTGTTCACCTTCCTTGAACGATAGAAGATGGGAGAACTCCTGCAGAGTTTGGTGGTGCTGCTTCACAGAGTTGACCCCTTCTTTTTGCTGGAGGAAAGGCACTCTCCAGCACGTTCACAGGCAGGCCACACATGGCTTGTTTTGTCCCCAGTTCAGTTGCCCTGAGTAATGGGGCCTGACACATGTTTTTTCAGAATGCAAGCTCTTCAGATCAAATTAATACCGTGATTTCTATCTGCTTCCTCCTCAACACAAACGATGAAGACTTCCTGCAGGTAACAGCCAAACTTGCTCAAAGCTAGGACATTAAAATCAATCTTTTGTTCTTGAGCACCTTCTGTAGCCTGGTTACTGTAAGTACCAGTTCTCCCTTCTGACCTACAAATCTGTAGGTCCCAAAGCAGCAGAAAGGGGCAGAGCAGGGATGAAGTGGTTCCTCTGTGGGTCTGGAGGCTCACGTGGAGAGGTTCTTACCTCTGGGCCTCCTGCTGCTTGTGGGATGAAGACACTTTAGAGGCTCCAGATCATGGCCCAGGGCCTGGTGTCATCACACACCAACCTCAGCCGTGCATCCCCGCCTTGTGGTCTCCCAGGCATCTCTGAAGTGGCATCTGAGGTCTGTGGTTACACCACCAGACAAACTGCCTTCTCCATTTGAGGGGGTGCACAAGAAGAGGAGAATAATAGTTGAGCTCTAGTCACACTGTGTCCCTCATAGGTCCTCCTTGTGCTAAGAGGAACTGAGACTTTGATGGGAACATCTTGCATCATGCATGCTTTTCCCTTCTCCCGCTTATCAGGGGTTACATCCTGTTGCTGATACTAAAACCTAAATTACACATGGAGCCGTGAAGCGTGAATAATAAATGCTGCTCATCAGCAGACACCCCTGAAGCACACCCTGTTAATAAAGGATGTTGGGTGAATAGAATGCCTTTTACTCAACATCAAGACGTTTTTGTTCCCTGCTTTTTAACAAGGTATAAGGTTGAGACTAAGCCAGGATGTTCCTATCTTTGTGCAGTTCTACATTTGCATTTAGTCACATCTAGCTCTATTACCTGTGTGCACTGCGAGCATAAGCAGTGCTGGCATGTCTAAATGGGCACAGCCTTTGGAAGGCAGGTAGCAGACATCTGGAGAACATAAATCACATCTCTCTTCCGAATGCATTGCAACCGCCAGTACTTACCTTACAAGTGGAACCTCGCCTGGTCAGAGATCTCAAAGTCTGCACAAAACGTATTCCCTCTTTTCTCAAAAGGACAAAGTGCTAACTGCATCCTTACAGAGTGTCTTGGTTGCTCAAGATGCAGTGTGCTGAGCTGCAGCTTTCTTGGCTTACTCTGATCACCAGGTGTGTCTGCTCTAGCGGGAGCTTCAGGTGTGGTGGACTTAAATCTAATTAGTAAAAAATTCACAAACATGAGCATGCAGCCCTCATGCTTAGGTCTGTATCACCACTAGGAGAAAGGCTGGCTGATGTTTTCAGCAGGAAAGTCCCTCACCCATTCAAGGGGAGCCCTGCTGTGACTTGGGTCTGCTCCTGTGTCGGCAGCTCCCCAGATTCCCCCTTCGCCTGTGTGTTGTAAAGTCTATATCCCTGTTACACTGACTGATGCTGTCGGTGTTTTCCTTCTTGTTTGTTCAGCATGTAATTGCAACTCTACTAACAGCAGTCGGGCTATGTCATTGTATCATTGTAACTATGTTTTTCTTGGCTACAGTTCTGATTTTCTTGGCACTGCAAATAGGGCATCTTTGCAGATGTGCACACTTGCTGGCTGCACACTCCATTTCCCCTTTCGTGCACCTTGCGCTCGCCTCTAAATATCCAAACTTTGCAAAGCACTTATGTTGCAATTCTTCCCTTGCTTGTGCACAAAGGCTAATGCAATTTCTGTTCCCCTGTAATTTTCACACGTCATTACTTATCTTGGATTAAAGTTGTCCTTAATTACATACGTGAAGTCTTTAAACTTTCCTTTTTGATAGCAGTTCTGAACCGATCCAAGCAAGGATCAGGAACAATTTGTGCTGGTTCTGCACAGGCACATGCAGCCCTCCCAGCCCCCAAGTGCCACTGATCTAACCTTCACACAGGACAACAGATGGATACGGGCAGGAAAACAGGAGCACCAGGAAACGATGATGCAGCATTACCCAGCATGATAGGTGTACGTGCTTGGCATGCAAACCATCTTCAGGCCTTTGTCAGTGGCAGCACAAATGGATTTCAGAACGGCAAAGGGTAAATCGGTACTTTTGAGGCAATCTTTCTGTTGCTTTTTTTCTTTGCTGCATCCACAGACGGTGTCATGATTCACTCTTCCTGCCCTGGGCGTGCACCTTCCTAACAGAGGCGGTTTGGGGTTGTTGTTCCCTCAGCAATTCAGCGAAGTCCAGTCCTTGTCTGTGGCAGTTCTGCCTCCAGCTTCCCACAGCACTACCGCAGGCTCTTGCTGGATTCACATCCAAATCCTCCAGCGTTCCATCCCTGATGCTACTGTAACATAATCCAGACTTTCTTGTAAGAGCTGACAGTCAGCTTGGACACTTATAGTTCGGCAGTATGGAGTTGTCCATTTTCTTCTATTATCAATTATATTTCTTAACAGTACCTTTTGTAAAGCTAAAACAAAACCAAAACATGCAGGCACCCCATTACTTTTTCCTGCTTTAAACTCGTCACAAACCCCGTGCCACACTGCCAAAAGCAGTCAGACCCGTCTGTTTCTTTTTCATATATATCCACTTAGTCGTGGATGTTTGGGATGCCCGGGGTTCAGTGGCTCAGATGGTGCTGCCGGCTGCATGCCAGGCGTGGGCAGGCAAGGCCCCTGCCGTTGTGCTGGGACTGCCTCTGTGAAAAATAAGCCAAGAGATGGTGAAAAACAGAGCTTCCTCCAGCAAACCTCACCCCAGCGCCTTGCTCTGCCCTGTGCTTTGCTGTTAAGCCTTTCTCTGCTTATCCAAGACGAGCAGCTTCCCCTCACCCAGTACAGATGCAAAACCCCGTCTGGGGGCAGTTTGCACAATTTCTGGTCGGTGCTCCTGCACATCTGAGCAGCCAGTTTTGCAGAAACCACAAGTAATGGGGCATAATCCAGGCTTGCTGCCCCCTTAAACATTTAAAGCACACAAAGCTAAGCTGAAACAAGGAATTTTGTTTGGTACTATGAGGCATTCAGAAACAAAGTCTGTGTTGAGGCCTAGCTTCCGTATGTCACAGCCACGCCTGACTCTTCTCACAGGCAGGCCCAACAGACAGAGGCACTGCCTCATCACCACAGCGCAAGATGGGATTTTGCACTTCCCAAGGAGGCCTCTAAGGCCAGATCTTTGTGGCCTGGGCCTGGATTTGCTCTGGAGAAGCCCTTCTAAAGCTCTATTGCTGGAAGCCTGTGGCTTAGGTGACTCAGAGCCGGTGGAAGCACCTCACTTCCTCACCCTCCAGCCCCAGCCTTCCCTGCCAGAAGCTTCCCCCGGCGTTTGGTGCTCAGCTCACTGCTTCCCAGTGGGAGGGTTGTTTTGCGGTTTTTTTTCCAGTGTGTGCTCTGTACACAATTAAACAGAACTCCCTCCTTTTTTTTATTGTCCTCTGGAGAAACTGCACTGGCACGCATGCCTCAACCTTTGGAGATGATTCTATTGTTTTAGCTACTGTCAAAGTCAAGGAAAAATTAATCACACTTTCCTTCAGTGCAGTGGCAGTGAGCTTGCTTGCCAACTTGCCTCAGTACAGCTCACAGTTGCCCAGGGTTTTTCTTCAGTGAGATACACACTGCAGTGGGTTTGGCATTACAAGGTGACTGCTGCCAGCACAGTATTGGCTCTGCCACCAACCTGAGTAAGGTCAAATCAGTTTGAAGTAGTTGAATAGTCTTTCACTGTCATCAAGTAGCCTTGGAAGACTGCAAGTCCAGAAGAGGGAAGTTGTTTGACGTAATTCAAGTAACAAAACAAAAAGTAAACTGGCAACCTTGTGCTACAGGATTATTGCCAAATTCATCATCTCATTTCCAAGGGCTTCACCTGCCCTAGAAGCAAAAACTTTGCCAGGTTCTGGTGCAGAGGTGTACCTGTTTTTCTGAAGCACCAATGCAGTAGCCATTCATGGTCAGCAGCTTGCCTCAGTGCATTTTTGGTGTCAGGATTGCAAGGTCTGAGCTGCATGACTTTGCGAAGACCACAGGGGCTTCAGAGCATCCCCAGAGACATGGACATCCAGATGAGTTGCTGCTCACTTCACCAGCTTGGTCTACGAAGCTGAGGCTTCCCTCTGCCTGTCCTTAATGGAGGATGCCTGTTTAGCTCCAGCTGAGTCTGTTTGAGCATTCAGTAATGCCTGAATAAAGCCAAGGGAAACGTTGGGCTGCAGGGTGGGTGTTACCTGGAGTCATGCAGTGGATTGTCCGATCTTGCTTGATGAGCTCCCATCCCTGCAGCATGAGGACTGGGGCTGTGCGACTGACCCAACACACTGCATAGCACAGAGATGTTCACTTATCAATTTGCCACCAAACACTTAGCAGTGACCTGCAGAAGGTGGGAGATGCTTCAACAGATAGAGAGCTGCAGATAATACCCTCATTGCTTTCTGCATGAGCCCTGGGCCTATCCTGTCTGTTCACAAAGCAGTGGAGTCCTGTCCTCTTGTAAGCATTTTCCAGAGTCCATCTAATCAATACTTCTCTGATAACCTAATGACTACAGTGAAACCAGACCAGCCAATTAGATCAAGTCACTTACAGCACTGGTAGGCTACTACTCAGATCACAGAGTCAGTGCTTTCACCTCTGACTTGCTGAAGTTTCCAGGGGATTTACAGACCCACAAAACAGGTTTGGGCTGGCCAGTACTAGGCTTGCTCTTCTCCACCCGTAACTTTGCCATATGCTGCTTCCGCTCACAGTGTTGATGTGAGAGATTCTCACTGTCTTCCTCTCCCATGTGCCAGGCACTGACTGGAGGTTAAAGCAACTTCAGACTTAATAATTTTCTTTGAGGGTACTTTTAACCAGCTGCTTTTACAGTACAGCTTCACAAACACTGCTGCCACTGCGTAGGCTGCTCCTTCCAGCAGTGAGGCGAGAACCGTCAGCAGCCAGGCATGAAGCCACTCTGAAATCAGATGCAGCTACCTCTTACGGATAACAGCTTGAAAAACACTGCCCTAAATTCACACCTTGCTTCAAGCCATCTCCATCTTCAAAGGCAGCACCTGTTTCTGAACACCAGCTGTTAGACAGCCCAGGGCAGTACTGAAGGAAGTACCAGTGAACCCAAAGGGAAAGGCTACGCCTTCAAGGCTGCGCTCACCTATCTTGTGTCAAAACACCAGCATTTTGTTAGAGCTCACACACTTCTCAGGGCTTTCATGTGCTGCTTTTCCCCTCACTCCACACCCAGAGGATTATTTTTTAAATAGAAACTTCTTAGGTAGCCCACAGGCATTCAGACCAGTATTAGTTCAGCCTGTCAGAGCAGTGCTTCACTTGAGGCATTACAGCAGCCCTGAGATCAGTGGGCAGCTGCACTCTGTGCAGCCCTGCAACACCTGAAGGCTGGAGTTTTCCTGACCATAGAGCATCCACCAGAGCAGAACAGCCATAAACATATCCAGTGGTAAATTTAAACACAGCAGTTGAGAACTTGCTCATCAGTGCTCGCTCTAATAGGAGTTACTTTACACATGCAAAAATATTGCAAAATCTGGCACAGATCCACTGTGGTTTAATGCAAAATAGCCTAAAAACATCCACAACAAAACCCCAACCATGCCTCTCTATTAAAGAAAAAAAAAAAGATTAAAATAGGGCAGAGAGAGAAAAAGAGAAGTGCTGATTTCCTCTTTCACAGTTGGCTAGAGAAGTAGACTGCCCACATTGGGTTGTATATTTATTACCCAACAGCTCCAATATCAGACTGTCATCCTTGAGGGCTCAGTACTTAGGGTGGCTGTACCATGGGAACACTTCTGCAAATACAGTTGCGCTGCTCTGAAATAGGAGTGAGAAGATTGTTTACCAAACGGCTACTTACAAATACCACCAAGCCCAAGACTTGTATAGGAGGTGGTTTTGCTTCAGGCTGATGTTTCCAAATAGCACTGCTAAGTATATGGGAGCACAGATCAATCCTGACTTTTGGTCCCATCTGTACAGCTAGAGCTGCTCCCAATGAAAAAGGCTGGAAAATGAGACAGAAAACCACAAAATAATTCCAGCAAAGGGCAATACAAATAACAGCAACCAGAAATTAAAAGGGAACCCTTAGCCTTCTCCTGAGAAGCCAGTGATAATTTGCCATTAAATTTCAACTGAAAAGACCACCTCTCCTTTCACTTAATGTCCCATACGAGGTATTAGAATAAACTGTAAACTATCCCCTTCTTGGTCTTCCTTTTTCTCAGTCTCCATGCAACCAGTTTGCAAAGGCAGGACAGACTATACAAATCTGATTCCTGAACTTATATTTTAATATAAGCATGGCCACAATGAACAGCCCCCAGTCTCAAAGCATTTTTTTTAAACAGTAATATGATGACTAAAATACAGATGTTCCACCCGTGTAACTGAATAAAACAGAGCAGCAAACATGGTACCTCAGATGTAGAGCTGTTACAAAGGGAATTGATGCTAAGACTATGGCATTGTCAAATTTGCATTACACAAGAAAAAAAGAGGACTCCAGCACTAAGACCAGTTACTGGAATTGATAACTCGCAGCAGTATAACTGCAGCACACCTATCACTTGCCTTCAGGATGGAAAAGTCCCAGTTCAGCTTCCCAGAGATGAAATATGGTATGTGAGAGGTGCGCAGCTCTACTTCTCCTGGCTTCACTGTTTGGCTGGCAGTACCTGAGATATACAGCAACAAGGCACTGCCACCTCTTGTTCAGACAGTGCAATAGAGAAGTCCAGCAGGTACCTACACAACTTAGAGCTGCGCTGCAGCACATAGGCAATGGCACAAACCATAGACCCAAAGTCAACTTTCATGTGTTTGTATGTTTATTATTTCAAAGTACAGTATATACAGAATGTATAGTGATATTTTCAAAAACTTTATACAGAAACAAGTATCTACAAAATTTAATCAATAGACACTCTGTATACTCAGACAACATACGTATATATATTGGAAGATTTAACATAGTTTCAGTTAGAAGATCAAAATGAGAAAGAAACGCCGTCCATCTTAGAAAAGCTTTAAATGCCACCCAACTCCCCCCTCCGCAGCTCAGCTGTCTGCCCCCTGAAAGGTTCCAGGTGGCTGTAGAGACACAGTAAATCTGATTTCTAGCGCCACCTACCGTTGGCATTTCCCATCACAGTTGTTTATACTCGGCCAGAAGGATCCAAGTCCATACATTCCTATAGGACATGTCAGGCTTTGAGCTCTGAACGCCACGCTGGATTCCTGCAGGTTCCCTGCAGCATACGGGCTCATCTTTACAGTCAGTTCAGTGGAAGCCAGAAATATGCTACTGTTTACTTTTTAGCTAAGAACTAAAATCTTGTAATGAAAGCTATTTCAAAAGTGTACATTTCAGTTTTAGTAGATGGAGATAGCACAGGTGTTGCCAGCAACAAGTGAAGGAGAACTTATTTGCGGAAGAAATTGATCTCCATTGCATTCTGGAGACTGAAATGATTTCTACAGCACAAAATGGTGTTCTCCAATACAAAGGATATAGCTTTAGACAACAGCGTGGGATTTTACAGAGGGTAGAAAAGCATCAGCAGCCTTCCTGCAGGGCCTCTAAGAACATCTGGATGTGTGATGTTTCAATTAAAGGAGCACCCTGAGTATTTAGGAAACAGCTGTTTCAGGCGGTAGGATACAATGAGCTACCAGCTTGGAACCTTCAGATGAAGCCTGTGGCAATCACACATCTGATGGACACTGAATTTCAGTGACAGATATGTAAGCTAACTGCTCCAGGCTGTCTTCAAAGTTAGCTTATTGGTTCATCAGCAAAATTAATTTAGTCTGAGGACAGTTTTCTATCTCTGTCTCATGATGTAAATAGCGTCCAAAAAAGTGCAAGTGAAATGTAATGAAACAGGCCTTGCACCCGCTGCTGTTCACCTGTGTGAACCCCCCCACAGAAACACACCTCTCCAGAAGTGTTCTTGTGATGTGCGTTGAGCAATATTACACTGCTGGTAATTTACCCCACCAAAATAAAAGGCAGCTGGCCTGGCAACATCTATGTGGATAATACACTACTGGCTCTCAGGAACGAGCAACATCATTAAGCAAAGTTGCTGTCCGACTCCATCATGTGTTCGTCATATTCTGAGCTTACTGTATATAGAATCATTTGCCAATGTGTGAACTACAGTGAAATTTCCATCTCTAACAGGTATATTTAAAATAAAGCCTCTAGAAGATGACTTTGGTCCATGTGAATACCGTATGCAACACAGTAAGTGGAAGTGAAATTCAGGCTGCTTTGTGTCTCCACAACCAAGGGGGGAGAAGTCTGGAAAGTTACTAGTGCTACAGAAAGAAAGCAGCATTTAGCAGGACAACTAGCTAGGCTTCTAAAATAACTTAAAAGGAGAAACAACCATGCCAAAAAGAAATAACAATTTCCACAATGTCATTGCACTTGTTCCATCTGCACCACACCTCTCCTTCATTCACATTTTACATCTGAAGAACATACATTAAATGATTACAGTATTAACACGGTATCTAAAATACTGGAGTCATTCAGCTGAACACCTGAAAATATCCAGAGATCTGGTACATTAGAGCACAAAAATGGAAGCATACAAGAGCTAAGCTATGTCTTGACATGCAAATTGGTCATTCGAGATCCTTTCCTTCAGCAGAAGGTCTAATTCAGCTGAGACCAACTGCCTGTTTGCTCAGGATTAGATGTCAGCTCCCCAGAAGGTGGTGACAAGTCTGTTCCAGCAGAGACAGGAATTTTCCTCTTCACATCACTTAAGTGACAGTAAAGCAGAGGTAGTCCCATGGCTGTGCTGGTAAAAATTCCCTAACATTTTGCACAACCATTGCTCTCAGGAGTTTAAAAAAATATATCTGTATGCATAAAAACCCACTCAGATTAAAGGGTCCAAAGTTTCTCCAAAGCTCATGAGAATCTAAATCATTGGTTTCCGCTCCCTCATTTCTAAACTTAATCCACCGACAGTGAAGGGACCAGCTAATCAAAGACCCCTGGAAGCTCTCTGGACCACAAAGTGGGTCTTGAGCCTGCAAGCACTTTCAGAAATGCCAATTCTTTGATGTAAACAGGAAGTCTCGCTATCCTGTACCATCTACTCACACTACACAGTGTGCTGTTTCTGCTCAATTTGGTTCATTACAACGCTCAAGTGACTCAGTGGCACATGAGGTGCTTTCATAAACTCTCCTCCCTGTATGCCGCAGGATTCAAGCCCTTGTTTTGTATATGATGTAAACTGTACATGGAGTAAGACAAATTTCCCCCCTCCAAAGTGCCCTAATTCAAATAGCTAGAGCATGTGAATGCTGTAGCATATAAATGTACACAACCTTTTTTCCATAATAGGAAGTTCAAGTAATTAAGAAAAAAACAAAATATATATTTACAGTGTGAACTGGTCAATACATTTTGGTCAAAAGGCAATAAATGCACTAATAATGCACCTACTGCTGGAATAGACACTTCAGATTCTGTAAATTACTTATCCTGGAATTAAAACGTGAACATGATGTTGTGAAACCAGAACATTGTCACCTTGATCCTCTTCTCCTATCACCATCTCAGACACATAGAATTAAATCATTTTCAGTTCACGCTATGATGACCACCTAATTCTTTACAACAGTAAAATTAAGGAGTCACATCATTCCTGTGCCATTTTTATAGTCCAGTCAACAGACTGAAACCCCACAAGGCATATGTTCCACTTCTTACCGTCACTTTCACTGGCTGATCTATCCACATCTAATGGGAAAACTCAGTAAGCTTCTATTTGAAAATAGCTTTTTTTCTTCATCTGAAAACATATGCAACCACAATGTAACAGCGGGCAGCTGAACTCTTTTAAATTGCTGTTAAATACACAGAATGCTGGAGAGCTTCAAACAACTATCTGAAATCAGACTTCTTTAGACCTGTATGTCTAAAGATTGGGGGTTACAGGATCTGTAGAATTGATGTTTATGTCACACATACTTAACAACTGCATCAGAAAGTCTCTTAAACCCTTAATTTTACTGTTGTTTCACTTCTTTTCAATAAAGAAATCGATTAGCTGGATGTTAATCCAATACAGAAAATAAACAATACGATCATCACTCAAACAACTGATTTTGTGACAAAGCATTTTTCCATGCATTTGTCAAAAATGCTTAATCAACCTAAATATCTGAATTAATATGCAAGAAAAGAAATCATGTCTGAAAGCCCTTAAAGCTCAGTAGCATTAGATATGTTCAACAGCATTTAAAACATAATTGGTTTATTTTTTCAAGCTCCATCATTAAGAGACCGATTAATTACACAGCGCAGAAATGAAAGTCTCACTGCAACTCACTCAAAACATAGTATGCACTGCAAAGCATCTGCATGTCATTCCAAATAAAGTTTTAGATCGATGTAGTGTGTAGTAAAATTCAGCAACACCTCAGGCTGGTATTGGGTAGACAGAACTACACAGATGCCAAACCCCGCAGATCTCTCAAAGTAAGGACAGCCCGCATGACTAAAGGCTGTGGACACAAAATACTGCTTGTGCTGGCAGGCAATCAAATTTCAGGAAAAAACGTTAAAAAATAGTGGTCTGTAGCACCTGCCTTTTCAGTATCTTCATGCCAGTTATTCCACATAAGCTTTAGTTATGTCTGCTTGATTTTCTGTTCTAGTTCATGCTTGTGTTTAATAAGCCGTTCTATTTCTGTTCCTAGGGTTTGAAGGTTTTCCTTTGGGGAAAAAAAAAGGGTTGGTTAAGTTACAGAGAGAAAACAAGTAAAATCAGCACAATATACACCAGTAAGTTAAAATAATTACGTCAGCAGAGTGATACTTCCAAGTACCCAGAACAAATGCAAGTGATTGGAAAGGTAGAGAAAACCAAGCTCATTTCAGTAAAAGATGTAAACCTCTGAGCAAGTCTTCGCTGTGGTTACTAAGATTCTACAGGCTGCCTCTAGAAAGTACATCGTTCAAGAATGATAATTACCAAAAGAGATCATCTACTTCTGCAGAACACTGCAGTTCACCTGGCAGTCTACGCAACTCCTTTCAGCCTCCCATCTCTTCACAGCAGAAGTGCTGCCCCAACAGCTCATTGTGGTACCCAGTGACTGGCACACAGCCTGGCAGCTGGAGCCCACGCCACAAGCTCCACACAGCTGGGGAGAACATGCAAAACCCCTATTCCACAGAACGCACACGCAGCCAACATTTACTGCTGAGAACCAGCCCACCAGTGCAGTGTATGACAGGGGTCGCAGGGAGGTAGTAGTTCAAAGTTACAACACTCTATGATTAACCCAATGCTATCAGTGTCACAAGTCACACCAATCTGACTTCCAAAAAGCTTCCTCCTTCAATTTCTTCAAAGAAACGCGTGCTATTATTTCAGAACCACAAGAATTCACAAAACAAGAGAGACAGATACTCACTTTTAGTGTAATATTTTTCAGTAACGTATCTTCTAACACAGCTTGCAGCTTTCTATTTATCTCTAAAGAAAGTTCTAACGTGAGACCACTATCTGCAGGATGAGATGTATACAGAGATGCCATTATCCCTCCCCGCCTACTCAGGTGTACTTTGTTGAAGTCAGAGGCCTCTGAGGACAGTGCGCCAGCTTCTTCCCGCAAAATGTAACTCTGAATGATTCTGGGCAAAAAAGAAAAGAGGTATCACAGCATTAGAAGGTAGAGAAAAGGCGGACACTGAACTTCAGAATCCTGACATACAGTAATTTTCAAGCAGTGCTGTATTATTGCAAAGGCGGTAAACTCAACTCCTGCAACTTCTATGACAGCAGAAAATCTATCACCTGTGGTATGCAGGTGATACAGGCAATGAAGAAAAGTCATGTCACTGCAGCGTGCAAGCTTTACATACTTTGAGAAAACAATACTGCTACTGGAGCCAAAAAAAAAAGACAAAAGATGCCCCTATCTACTTTTCTTTGCTGAAAGACAGAATGACCTGTTAGAAAATGCCACTCATCCCAAAAGTGGAAGTACTGTGCAATCAGAACTTGTCACATGCAACATGACAAGAGTCTTCAATTTTAAGATGATTTCATTATCCCACAGAAACCATCTCCCTCAGCACACAGGAAAGATATATTACATTAGTGTAGCAACACATGCTGAAATCCAAATCAAGTCAGTCATGAGAGCTAGAGGGAGGACAGTAGGACAATGACCTGTACACCTAGATACAAAACTGCTCAGAGATCTAATGCATGCAAGAGTTGTTTAAATCAACTTTTCTAGCAACAACTTCAACCACATACTTTATTCTCTGCCTGACTCAAGTTTCTGAAGAAGGGTTTGCAGTACTGCTGTCAATTCTCAGTTGCTACTGAGAGCTACGTGACACTAATCCATACGAGCACAAAGTACAAGACAATCGGGGAGCAATCTTTTGTTCATTTTTCAGCCAGCACCCACAGCTGGGCTCATTTGTTGCTGAACGGTCATTGAAGCATCGCTGTTCATTCAAGCTATAACCTCCCACATCACTACAGAAGTTGACAATACTAAAACCATACTAAGAACTTCTAAAAAGAAAAAGTCTTGCATATACAACACTTTATGCACACTCAATACTGAAAACTTTATGAACCAAACTCAGAACATACTTTGTTTTTTTCCTGATTTCCTCCACTAGATGTTTAATGTGATCCTCCATAAACTCCATCTTCTCATTTTTTCGAGCATGTGCTTTCTGTAGTCTTAGAATTCTTTCGACCAACACAGACTTGTCCACCTCTGGGAAGCTATCCACAGCCACTGAAGATCCAGTATTCTCTGGAGACCGATCCTCATTGCCACTGCGTGCATTAAGGGACCCTGCCAACACATTCCAATTTTAAAAGCTCTTTTTATTTCTAATCTAGGTAAAACAGAACTTCACCAGTGCAATGCATTTATTACATTTCAATAGCCTGTTTTCTTCAGAATGTTGGTTTCCCTTATATACGAGCAGGTTTTTACACAAGCAGTATTTATACCATTTAAATGCAAGCTGAAACAGCGGTGTAGTCCAAGTATAAGCACAATCTCATTAGTGTAACTGATTTTATTTTGGTAATACTTTTGCAGAAGTACCTTCCTATTCATTGATGCTACTTTATACAAGACTGTACTGATGTTAAACAGATCTGTTCTAGAGTCCACCATGATAAATGTGTACAGACTGACCAGAGACCTCCATTACAAACAGGCTGCAGCACTGATCACTTAAGAGGCTGAAATATTTTTTGCTTTCTGTTCACTTCTCTAAGTACTCCTCTCTTATACAGCAAGATCACAGAATAATTTGGCAGGCCTAACTCAACTTTAAACCCCAATCTATTGAGGAAGAAAACAGATGTTGTTTTCAGCATTAAAGATAATTGTTTTACTGCTAACCGGATAGAAAGTAATGAATTTTACACAAATATGCTGATGCCCCTAAGCATGCTAATTGCTTTTATCATTTACACAGTTGCAACTGTCAGCAGGGCAGTTAAACACTGCTGAAAGCTGCTGCTAATTTTTGTTTTGTCCCTGGCTGCACTTAAGAGGGTCCTCTACAAACTGGAGAGCTCTGAGCTTCCTCCAAACATAATAGCAACAAAGTCAACTGTTTAAGATCCAGAACATAAACATTAAGCATCAGTCTTGAAATAAGAACCCTTAACTGCATTCAGCCACATGCATTTTGGTGTTTGAAGGCTATTTTGTCAGCTTTAATGGGAGATTGCCCACACACTGCATAGGCACAAACCACAGAAACAAAAGCTCACAGCAGCATACCATGGCAACCTTATTAGGATGAAAGGATTGCTGTGGCAGCCCTGTTATTTGTCCTATTACCTGATGAACTGGAACGGCTCCCCATGCTGCTGACTTCTTTGTCATAATTACCGTTTTCAATCTGATCCAATTTCCTCCGTGCTAAAGGTATAATAAAATTATGGTTACCAACAGGAGATTAAAAAAATCAAGAATCATAGTGTGATACAACAAACACTCTAATCCTCTATAACCTGCAATAATTTAACATGGCTTGACTACTTAAAAGTAGCAACTAAGAGCTATGTGGGGGCAGAGGAGAACCACCACCTTAAAACAACTACCCTCCTTCTCTCCCTTCCCCTAGACACAAAGTATCTGGATGCAATATCCACTAAGATCCCTAAGACATCACAGCAGTTTCTAGATGAAGGGGAATGTCACAGAGAATTAATTCGGAACAAGATGACTTAGATTTGATTTTATCTCTTTTATAACCACTGAATGACAGAACAGCAGCTCTGTTTTAGGATCTCATGACTATCACTACTGGGAGCATAAAGTAGTACTTGTGCCAGAAGCACCACTCATTCAATAGGGATGAAAAGGGAAAGTGCACAGCTGTTCATATTCATAGAAAAAAAGAGACAAATAACTTCTCTTGCAAAATGCCAGTAGGAGTTTTACCCTTTCAAATGCATTTCAAACAGATCTGAATGTATTCAAATCTATCTGTGTTCAGAGCTTACGAACTGCATCTTTATGAACTGAAGTGTTCTGTTTAATACACTACAAATTACCTCTCAGCAGTAATTCCTGATACAGCCAGAAGAAAACTTCTACCAACTTTTGAATATGCTCATACAATGAGCACCCCGCAGTGACATTCAGGTAGTGATACACAGGATAACAAAGGGCAAACTCTCTTGAGATAAAACTTTCATTTTATGAATAAGCCCATTTCAAAAGTTACTAGTCTTCACTAATAAGACCACCAATTGTCACTAAGGAACTGCAGGTTCCCCCAAATCTAACTTGCTTGTTCACTCTCATTCTCTTTAGGGACAAGAATATCTTAAAGGAGTGCACTCAAACAATACAAATACACAGACACGACTCTAGTCTCTACAAGACCCTGCGAAGGGGCTTACAGACTAGGCTGGCTCATTGTATCTGAAAATAATTTCAACCTAGCTGAAGCTGTTTTGAGAGATCTTTCAGGTTTGCTGCATGCTTGCGCTTCTGTGTAGTCAGTTCATCCTTCAGTTCATCCACGTGGGTCTTCAGCGCTGTCAGTTCTTTCTCCTCTGAAGCTAGCTGAGCCTGTAGCATCTCAACCTCTAGCTTTCTTTGATCCTCCTCCTTCTGCAACTTGGTGGCCTGAAATTATAACTTCAAGTCAGAAGCGAAAAAAATGCACTTCTTAAAAGCAAGAGATTATCAGGTAAAATTTATTAGACTAAACACTAGCTCTGCAAATGAATACACAACACAGTGCGGTGCTGCAGTAAGAGATTCCTAAACTCTAAAACACCATGGGATTTCTTTCCCCAACAGAGTGGCAAACTAAGAACTTGAGTCTGGGAAAGGAAAGGTGGAATTCATGTCCTCCAGACATCTTAGTAGTGCAAAAAACAAGCTGCATGCAATACTCACCAGATCATCTTTAGCCTGCTGAACACATTCCAGCTGATTCTGCAGCTCTCTTTCACTGTAAGAAAGCTTATCCAATTGGCTCTGTAAGGAATTGCTTTCAGACTGAAGCTGTGCATTCTTACTGGTTAATTTTTCAGTGAATATCAATAGCTCAGATTCTCTTTTCCGACTACCTTCAATGTCTTTCTGGAGATCAGCAATAAGAGAATTGAGACCATCTACTTCTTCCTTTAGAGCACTGATATCTTGTTCATCTCTGTCAAAACAATTGCATTTTATTAGGGAAAGCCTGAGCTTGAAGTCATCAGATATGAAACCTTACTGAAATAAAAGCATTTGGGACCAAATAAGGGAAAAGAACAATTAATGACCCTAGCATATCACTGGGTGCTTTTAAATACCAAAAGTGTTCACAGATTCCATTTCATGATATGATACAACGTTGAAGTACTACAGGAAACTGTATCCTATACTAGGGCTGTAGCCATTGGCATCCTCAAGGAAGGTAACCTCTCTGTTCACTGTGCACTACCGTACAGGATGTCTAAACAAAATTCTTGGAAGCAGAACTGCAGGTAAGAGAAAGGCCTGCAAATCCAATATTCTCATGTTTGGCTTTTCAAAATACATTGTTTCATTGTGATGAGAGACGTTTCTATAGTTAATAGTCAGGGTTGAAATAGAAAACTAAATGTTTACATATCACAGACTGGTCTAAGGGACCCTTAAAATTCTCCAATAAAGGAGACCCTGAAACACTGCAGGTAAACAGCATCCAGCTCAAAGTGTTTCCCAGCATGCAACCTGAAATAATCTTTCCTGCAAAACACCATATATTTTAATACTTTCTTCAATGCACAAAAAATAGCTGAACATCCACTTCGTATCTTTTCACACAAATATCCTTTCAGTTTTCTCTAAAAGAAATTTGCTCTTATAATCCTTTTCTCATCAGTAAAAGAGATTTTACATGAATTAAGACAAAAGTCCTTCCAAGACGATGACAGGCAGTTAAGTTTATTTATTCTAAGCAACAATAAGAAAAACAGAGTTCCAGTTTACAGGATTTCTGTTTCAGAAATAACAGGCATTTACTGACTGAAGTTTTCAATCTCTTGCTGAGATTCCACTTTATTCAACATTCTAGAGAGTAAGGACGACATGTTTAGGTCATTTTAAGTGAGAAATAAAAGACTATATAAAAATGACATAGCAGTAATGAACAATGCTGACACAGGATTTTTAACAACAAACTCTTGATCCAAACGTAATAGAAAATAGAGTCGTTTACAAGGTCATCTCAATTACTGAGACGAGATAACTGGGAAAAAACCCACATTTGCAGTTTTCTCACTGGTCACCAAGCTTATGTTAATTCTTTCTGCAAGATACCAAGAGAAAAAAACCTGTTACTGACTGAAGTGTAAGGTTCAATTGTCTCTAATGGAATGCATTTTACCTTAGAAAGGCTGATGAGAGTACTAGTACAGCTGACCAGCACAGAGCAAATGGAAAATGCTTCATTCTCTAAAGCCCAAGGAGAACATATATTGCTGAAGGACTTTTCAATGACAAATAAGAACTCCTTAGAAGTACTGGAGGGACATGTGAGTGGTTGTTTATCCAACAGCTATTTTATTTACTGAGAATCAATGAAGCGGAAAGCATTTCCGCATTCTAGTTAATACATGTCATACAGAAACACACATCCACAGAAACTCCTCAACTACCCATGAACTCTTCAAAGACTTTGTTCCTTATACTTTTAAGTGAGCAAACTTCTACACAACACAACTAATACTAACCTACCATAAACACAAATGCTCCTTACTGTCTGCATAAAGTACATGCCAGATACGAAGCTTAAAATACTTTAATTCACCCATCACATTTTTGAAGCAATGGCTCTTTCCAGTTTAGTTCTTACTTTCCCCAGTCTTCCAAAAAAGCAAGCACTAAGCAGCCTCCTACATGAGGGAACTTCCTATAGAGTATACTGAAACAAACACTTCCAGTGGATGAGATTAAACCCACCTGTCTTCTAAGAGACTACAAATGTTATCTCCATTACTAGCAATATTGATGTACATGAAACAAAATATTTAAGATAATGATATTCCACATTATCATTATAAAATGTATCATCATTTCAATAAGTAACTTCCCATTCCCCAAAAAATCAGTCACATCATTCCTAAAAGTGCATATCTGTACCTCTGATGTTGATCCTGCAGACGATCTACAGTTTTGACTCTGTCCAGTAAACTCTGAATTTCAGTTTTCTGTCTATTAATGATTTCTTTATACTTGGATAATTCATCTTCTGTTCTTAAACGCTCATCCTCCAGACACTTCACCTAAACAGAAAAACAAACAAACTATTTTCCCAGGCTTTGAAGCTGAATTATTTTGATGAGATGTGTGGATTTTTGTACAAAACACTTATGTTACTTCTTCATGATTCCAGGTAGATCAGAACAATAATAGCTTTTTTTAATACAAAATACAGATAGAAAAATACACAAAATTTGACACAAAAGAAAACGTCAAATTAAACAATTGAGACTAACATTAGTCTTGTTCTAAAGCTCAAACTTACAAGCCTAATGCACTAGGATTCAAAGACAGAATTTCCCAGTTACAAACCCAAAATCTCTTTCTAAGGCCCCACTGGCCTCTAGTTTGAGGAATCAGCAAGACAATTCATAGACTAAATTCAGGAGATCTCTATTGAATATGTTTCTCATATCTTCTCAGTCAAATGAGGTGCATACCATGAAACAAAACATACTGTGGACCAGTTGCCACCAACAAAGGCCACACACACAGTCACAGTTATGTATCTCTTCCGATTTTTGCCAGTCAGTATCTAATCACATTATTTATTCAAAGAACTAAAAATAGAATTAACAGATTGAATGCAGTCTTGTTGGCTTTTGAAACACTTCGCCTTTTGCTCCCTTGTGATCCCATACACTACCTTTGTTCTCAGTGTTCGAAGCTCATCCATGCCTTCTTTAAACGTTCTCTTCAAGTCTTCCAGTTCTTTTATTTTTGCATGAGGCACCTTTTAAAAAAAGAGTGAGAAGTTCCCTAAGAAATCTAAACTGACTGACGTTTCCCGGGATGTCAAAGAAAATCTAGTTCAATGCAAGTCAACACAACAGCTCAGAGGGTTTAAGAAAGAACAGGTACCCTAAAGGTTTCCTTATTCTTAAAAACAACCAAGAACAAAAGTAGGATTTCACATTTTGCTTTTTTCTGTACAAAATCAACACCACAACAACTCCTGGGAAATGTTAACAGCAAAGAGACACTTGTTTAACTGAACATGACGTATGCATACGTGATCAAGTACCAAATCATTAGAGAATTAAGTTTCTGGGACAGCAAGCCTCTACAGCGAGAAGAAGCTACTCCCTGTCTCACAGCTTAGCAAAGTACTGGTCAGAGAAAGACAATCCTGCCTTAGAATTTGTGCTCTAAATTATATCAACATTCATGTTTATAAACAAAAGAGCACTTATTTTGTCCTTGTTGTACCATACTTTTTCTATAGCTTTGCTTTTGAAAGTTCATCTGGGGCAATAACCAAAAACATCCTCCAAAAATCAGGGGTGGAGACAGACAACCGGAATAGAGTACTAGGCCAAGAAGAGGATGCCTGGCAAGAAGGTTAGAAGAAAATATTCTCAAATTAGAAACTTGCAGCATTCTTAACTATCCAGTTAACAACTGTGCTATCCACAAATGCTCCACATTCATCTCCACAAATCACATATTTACCTCCAACTGGTCAGATTTCTCCTGCATTTGTTTCTCTAGTTCTCCTTTAGTTACTTTGAATTTTGCATCCAATTCATTCAATTTAATTTCTTCCGATTCCTAAAAGGATAGAAGATACAAGGACAGTTTTATGGTTTTACATTCTCCTTTCCAGGTTTATGAGCAGAGACAGCATTGCAGCTCACACAAAATGGTTCTTTCCTGCTACAGCTTAAGACAGAGATGGAAGAAAAAAAAACAGATCCTAAACAGTAATTTCACCTCCTAGGGAAAGGTACCTACTTGATAGGTTTTTATCATTTCTTGACAGTTTTTTCTTATTTGGTCTGCTTCTTCTTTTGCTTGAGTCAACTTCGTTGTTGCATCTTTGAGGCGCTCTTTGGATTCCTATGGAAACAGGAATGAAAGATGGTTAAGCCTATTATCCATCTTCATTTAGAAAAATCATTTTTCATAATACAAGTTATCTACTTCCGTTTGAAATGAATCAGAACAGAAGGCCCAGCTCCTTCTGGCTCACCAACACACACATACCCCCCTTGCTTTCATCCAGGTATTACTTTATCTAATTTTGCCTGTTCCAGCACTAAAAGCACACAAAAATAGCCTGCACACATTTTCTGATGACAGACACATTAAATCCATCACATAACTAATAAAGCAAAAAGAGTTGAGTCTATCATACAAAATCCAAATTAAAAAATGATCTTTCGAAAACAATGATCAGATTGAACTGAATCCCCCCCAGCATGAATGCCTCCCACCCTTCCAACATTTCCACTTCAAGATCAATAAACTTAAGAGCACTACTCCAACTTGCTGTAGGTGTTCAAACAGAAAATACCCTAAAGCAGATTTCAGTATTACTTAAAGAGCAAACCGTATAGTAACTACACTGCTCTGACTGCCGTTTCACGTCATGACAGTACTTCACCAACCTTGTGAGAATCCATTTCTGTTTTTAATTTGTTCTGAGCCCATTTTACTTTGATAACATGAGAATTGATTTCCTCTTTCAATTTTTCAATCTCTTTGTTGAGTCGAGTGGCTTCAGCATCCTAAAAAAAAAAAATTCATCAATTTTATTTTACGGATTTCAATCATCCAGTGCTTCTACAACAAGTCTCCTGCTGGAGCATAAAATGCACAGTTAACAACGTCCAGACTTCGTAAAGCCATGCACAGAATAAAATATCCTCATGATACCTCAGTGCACAAAAAAAAACCAACACAACAATGTTCTGGTTTGAGTGGTAAGGCAAGACTGCACTGCTGTTAATGCACATTAATGTCACATTTCTGTTTAAAGACAAAGCACAAAATAAGAATCTCCTTAAGCTGTTTTCTGTTGTTGTTGTTGCTCTTTTTGGCAACAGGATGAGGAAACAGGCGCAAAGTGGTAAAGTTATATATTTCACAAGGCCACAGATAGAAAATGGAATGACAGCTATCAAGGCGCAGAGCAGCGTGAGCTCTGTATGTGTATGCAGGTTAAACTACCAACATGTAAGTCAGTGTCAAGTAAGACCTTAACAGAAGCACATCGCTGGCCCAAACTACTACAGTAGTTATCCACAGATCTGCCATTAAGCCAAACTTTCAAACTGTTTCCGAAGTGGTAAGTTCACCTACCAAAAAAAGGTTTACAAAAGCACCATGTGAGGGCAGTACAATTCCTGTAAGGCTCCACTGTAATTATGAGTTATTATCAGCATACTTACTATGTTAAGTTCTGTTTTATAAACCTGAAGCCATGCTCTCACTTCTTACTCATGTAAGAAAGGATAAATGAGCTTTTGCTTCAGAAATGTATTTTTTATGACTTTTATTACACTGCATTTTTCAGATCCTTCTTTTCTCAACAACTGTGCTTAATACAATTGCTCAAAAAGGACCCAGATCAGCACAAACACTACTGATTTACCAATGTGAGGGTCTTCCACATGAAACAGTGTTGTGAAACCCAATACAGAAAGATCTGGGTGATTTAGGAGGCTGATGGGAGTCTTTTGTTTTTTTTCAGAAGCCAGTAAAAGGCAATATTCTGGCATCAGGACTAAGAAATCCTACCGCTGTACCACCAATTTTGAGTATTATGACAGAATACTGAGCCCAGACAGAAAAACTTCAATAAAGACTGCAATAATTTGAAGTCATTACAGCCTTAAAAAAGATCCAAACAAGCAAAAGGTTAACAGTAAGAAATCAGTTACTTCCTCCATTTCCTAAAGCAGAAAGTGGTTTTCACAGTAAAAGCAAATGAAAACAGGCTTATTTTTACCAGGCATAATAGCAAACTAGTGTTGATAAGGTTGTTTGACAGTACTTTTAATCATTCACTCAAGTCACACAGCAACACTTGGAGCACCTTAGTTTCATAGAGCTGGTGCAATCTTCCTTTTTCCTGAGAAAGCTGCTTAATTTTATTAGTGTGCTTTTCAATTTCTTTGTTTGCATCTCTCACTCTTCTCTCAAGTATCTCCTTTTCCTTTCGGAGGTCAAGTGACTCCTTTTCCCCTCGGACATATTTCATCACCATTGTTTCCTTCTCATGGCGTGCTTCTTCACATTTCTTATTTGCCTTGAAAAATATTTAAATACAAAACACAAGTTTGATTCATTCTATTTTGCTTTTGTAAGACACTACTGCATACCTAAAATAACCCACAGACTAGCATAACAAAGTAGGACACAACAGCTCCAATTCTGCAAAGATTAGTATTAGATTCCCACTTAAGTATGACAAGAGTTCAATCAATTCAATTGGAATTACTCATAACAGTCAATACCTATCTAAGCAGCTGCAGCTTCATAGCTGAACATCTCAAGCAAATTACCACTATTTTAGTAATTTTGAATTCTGTTGGTTATTTCAGAAGTGGTGTATCTGACAAGTTTTAGTAATAAAAACAAAACTTCTGACAAGAAGAGAGAGGGCTGAAACTGTGTTTTTACAGATGTCAACAGTTCAGTGGCTTATTTTTCAGATGGGTTCCCTTCTGCCCCAGCATTAATACATTTTGCTTCATATTAAAAAAAATAATCAGGAACTGAGCTTTAGAGAACATACAATAAATACCTGGCATAATATTAAGAAAGGGAAAATTCGAAGCTCTCAGTAAGTCATGAGACAAAAGTAAGAGTTTTTTCAGCACAAAGCTGAAAAACACTTCATGCTTACCTTATCTGATAAATAAGAGCCACTTGGACCTTTTGCCACCTCCTGAACTGAGATCAGCTTTCAGGCAAGGAAAAATGAGGTTTCCCGAAGGGCTGAATGGCATACACCTAACTATGCATATTTGTAAGAAAGCATCAGTCACTCCAGAACGTTAACAGCTATTTAGAAATTCATTAGTGATAGTTATCAAAAATATATATGTAATTGTATGGTAGTAGTTCCTGTTCTGGAAATTTTTGACTTAACCACTTGATCTAACAACCAATGCTGCAACTTTCCTAAAAAGATCAAGGTCATTCATGAGATGTTCAGTAATTAAAAGTTATTACCTGCTCCATTCGAAAGGCCATCTCTTTATGCAACTGTTGAATAGCATTTTTGGCTGCTGCATCTTGAGCTACAAGTTTGTCTTTATTAGCTTTCACTTCTTTATTAAGCTCTTCTATTCTTGCTTCTAGCTAAAAGACAATAGTATGATATAATTACAGGGAAAATAAGACTTTGATCATGTTTTGTACAGGCAGGAACGCTTCACAGAATTATATGCTACAACAGATATTTTACCAGTGCTTTAAGCTGCAACTAACCATACTAACATCTAGCTTTGTAATAAAGTGTAAGCATGAAAGCTGTTATTTTCATTTTATATGAGACAGTGTCATCAAATAGTAAAACAAGAGGTACAGAAAAAAATAAGACTGACAACAAATGCAGCAGAGATGGCTGCTGTACAAAGTTACTTTGTCTTCCATTCTTTGGTTGATATCCCTGTGCCATAATCCTGTGCCAGCAAAGACGTCACGCATCCAAACTGAACCAGCAATTAATTCATTGAAAAATAACTCAGCAAATACAAAGGTGGCACTTAGTCATTGTGCTGGCACATATTTTTAGCCACCCAGCAAACTAGATCAGAGTCCTGATCCAGCTGAAGAATAATTACTGACAGCCAACTGGAACACTTCCCAGAGCACATCCACTGCACAGCCACACAAGAGCAGTACAACAGGACATAGTGTAGCACTGCACAAGGCTAAGTGGTGGCTACATAGACTGCAACGTCGTCCAAAGGTTGCTCTAATTGTTCCTTAATGATTACCCTCTTGTTCCAAGTAGGAACAATTCACTGAAGTCTAACTTCTTTTATTTTTTTGCAGGGGAAAGGGTTGTAAAATATAAAGATGTCAGGGCCAGTATTGCATTTTTGTGCAATTCCAACCTATGACAAAAGGCAAGAACAAACTACAATATTCCTTACCACACAATGAATGTGATCACATGCTCTACAATTTTGCAAGTGGATCATTCCCTAGCACAAGAAAACAGTTCCCATCTGCAAGCATACACATTTTGCTTGCAGTTGTATGGACAGACTTTCATTTACTTGAAAGCTACCAGATAACACTTAAGTGAGAACTTATCACATTAAAAACACAATTCATAAATGAGAAGAAAACTGTACCTGTTTAATAATGTTAAGGTGCTGCTTTTCTGTCTCTGACCGTTTTTTCAGTTCATCTTTCAAGTTGTCCTTTTCTGAGCAGATTTCCAAAATCAGCTCTTGATGTTTTTTGTTTTCTTTAATCAATCTGTAAAGAAAATAAAAGAAATAAAATATGCTACTTCTGATGCTTTGTGTTTTTTTTTTTAATTTTGAAATGCATGCTTTTTCTTCCTGATTTGCAGATGTATTGCAATTACAGCCAGAAACACTGATTAAATCCACTAAGCCTTAACAAAAAGAAGAGGAAAGTAAGACTAAAAGCTTAATCTTAAACCAGCACCTTGTGACAAAACTGCTTGTTTCCAGCACTTTGGGGCTGCTAATGTCCATAACGAAGTGAGACATTTCATGCCTTCATGCAGCTAACAGAACCAGCAGCAAGTTCTGTAAAGGTTAATATTTTAAGGTACTCGTAGACACCAACTTCCAACCACACAGCTCACCCCCAGTCAAAGGTCTGAAAACACAACTATTGTATTCCTTTGTGAACTGGCATGAACTGTTCAGTGACCCTCGAAGTTCAGAAGCTGGTAAATGGAACTCTGATTTTCTAAGTCCTATGCAACACTGACAGTGTCCATGTTCACACTCCCAAAAAGTTTATTTTTTTTAGCTACCATTTGTTTCTTTGCAGCTGTTTGAAGCCTGAGTTTAAGCTAACACCTCAACAGTAACATGCTCTGCTTGATCTTCTAGCACTGCAATATAAGGCAGTCATACACAAAACTCGAGAAGTAGTATTGTCAGAATTGCCGAATAAGAACTCTCAAACGAATTTAAATGTTTCAAGATGCAAGTAAATAGTGGATATTTACAAAAGCACCTAAGCACATTAGGCCCCTAATTGCATGAATTTGTGAGAGGCATACCTTTAACCAAACAAGATATTTAAACATTCCTTTAGATACATACTTTCATCTTCAGCTTCCCTTTCAAGAACAATCTTTAAACAAACAAGGCCTCAACATTACAAAGACTTCAAAACCACCAGCAGTGAAAGCAAGCTTAGATTAAGAAAACAGTTTAGAAGTAACAACTATTCCAAGACTACAGATCCTAAAAGCAGACTGAGATTCACACAACTGTTGCTCACTTATGTATCCTGTTTCTGATCATAAAAGACAGCTGGGCTATTTCCAGAACAATGTTACAGGAAATAGTGCTCATTGTAAGTGAAGGGACAAAAATCAACTACTCAGAATGTCCTCTGGACCAAACATAAAATGCTCCACAGCAGCTTTGCACTCTGAAGGTGAGTCCCCAAAAGTCACTACTCCAGGGATACCAGCTGGCAAATAAAGAGAAACTGAAGATACATTTACATTAAAAAAACTGTGTACGTATGCAATAAATACGCATATCTGCACATAAATTTGTCTGTAAGTAGTTGATCCACTGCTGTGAAAAATTCTGGCCTGCCTTTGAGTTTACTGTAAACAAACACACAAAACCTAACTAACTTGTTCACTTACCACCTTCTGGAGTTAGAACCATCTACACATCCAGCAGCAGTTCAGATTCCCACTCCTCCTCAACAATTACTGACTGCCTAACCACACATATCCAAGCCTTCCTGTCACTGACATTCCTCACTCACATTCTATGCCAGAGGTTAACTGGGAAGGTACAATACAACACTGTCTACTTTTTGGGAGTCTCTCCCTGTTTTTCACTCCCTTTGATGTCCTCCTCTCCTATGCTACAAGAATGTCTCTTTTGAAGAACACTACACTCATTTCCAGTTCTGTAAGTAGCAATAAAAGTTTGATCTAAGCATATATTTTTCCTTAAAAGTACATACAAAATAGGTAAAAATAATGCCTCATTTAAAGAAAATTCTTAAAAGTCATTAACTGTACTTCAAACAACTCACAAAACACTAGCTGTTTCCTAACAAAATGCCATACTCACACAACTGAAATTGTTTGGTATAAACCTCAGTATTTCTGATGAGAATCCTGAAACACTCACTTTTTTATAGTTTGCTCCTGCTGCAGGTATTTATCTTGCACGCATTTATCAAACACAGCCAAGGCATGTTCACCCTTCCTCACACCATTCGGGCATTTGCATTCTTTGGAAAAATCTGTAGATAAGAGTTCAGATTCTATTTCCTTCAGCAAATCCTCCTGTGAAGAAGTCTGTTGTATTGTGGAAATAAGCTTCTTTGTGCAGTCCGTGTCATAAGGACTTTCCGAATAGATTTTATCATCAGATTTTCTCACAAGGTCCGATTCCTCCCTTAGCTCCTGCAGTAGTTCTATTAATGATTGTTCTGTCTGATTAGTTTTTGGATCTTGTCCAAATTCTTCATTAGATAAGCACCCTGTTTCCATGGAGCCTTCTACCCTTCTTTCAGAGCAGGTATTGGCACCACAGTCCTGCCCTTCACTGTGGTCAAGAGGAGCACACTGCTGCTCCCGCCTTTCCATCAGGCCTCCACCACCACTCATGTCAGCAGCTGCTGAATCCTGGTCTGAGGACAACAGCCTCGGTTCTGCTTCCAAAACACCAGCATCATCTCCAGTGCAACCGATGCTTGAGCAGTCCTTCATTGCAGATGTTTCACACGACTTCTTGCTATCTGAGGAGTGGTAAGAGGCCTCCTCTGACGGACCGACTGGCTCCAGCGCGCTCTGCATTCCTGGTGAATACTCCTCCATCATATTCCTTCAGAAATCTAGAAGAACAATTCATATTAGACAACATATTACAATCCAAATCAAAATGAAAATTGAGAAAGGAGGAAAAAAGGCTACTGGAAGGTAAAATTCAACAGGCAAAAATATTTAGACAAGTGTTTTTACAATTAATTATTATTTTAAACCAGAAAGAGTCCAAGTAATCACTCCTGAAAAAAAATAATCAGAAATTACAAAAAGAACAAACAACTCTAGCAACATAGCTTTCATTTTCCTGTGTGTGATTTGAAAGCAGTAATATGCCCTCACTCACTCTTTGCTTTAAACAAAACAGGGTGACTCCCTCATCCAGGTCAGAAGAATACACTTCCTTATTGTCACATTCTCACCTACTTACTCATACAGTCAAATGCATCCGTACCTAACAACTCAGCAGAAGGAACAGGCTCAGGGTGAGATTCTCTTCTTCCCTTCCACTCAGGAGCAACAGAAATCCCTCTGGATGAGCACAGATGGTCTGCAGCAGATTTGTGCTCTCAAAAAGTAGCTTGCAGAGCAAAAACTTGAGGAGTTGAAAAGCTATGCAGGAAGTGCTCTTTTTAGAAGGACACCATACTGTGATCCAGATAGCCAGAACGTTTTTGGAAGAGCCTGGGTATAATGCTGCATCTTTTTCACTATCCCAGATGGTCAGGTGTCTGGAAAGACTGCTGGTATTTCTAGCAAGCACACAAAGCTCTTAACACACTATTTCTATCAGCAGAAATTCATTACAGCAGTCATAACTTTCAGATGCAACCTCGTCCTGCCAATACTGGATAAATTATGCATAAACAGAAGCATTTTCTCTTTAATTCACAAATTCAGCATTGCTCTTCTAACAATTACATCAAAAGCAACTTCGCCATCTTGCAACATGAGGCATGTTTTCATACTTGCTTTCTCTCTGGTGTTTCACACAAAGCTGTTCAGCTACATGTTGCAGACTGCACTTGGACTCACTCTGAAAGGAAACCCTTTGTACCACTTGTCTTCTCCAGAGCCTCTGCCTTACTAACCAACACTAAGTACTGCGCCTTATACCATAAGGCAGGGGAATACACAAATTCCATTATATCCGTGACTTACTGCTACCACCATCACCTTCCACTATTGGGAAGAAAATCAGACAAGGAAAAAAGCTGCAGCCTCAGTGAACCTGTTGCTACCAGGAAACCCAAGCAAACAAGCCCCACTCCTACTACCCAAACCCATCAACAAGAGGAAGGTGTAAATTCAATGCAGGGCTGAGAGTATGAAAGGGAACATGCTGCGGTAATAGTCACAAATCATCAAAAGACAATTCTACACCTCACGGTAACCAGCAGACAACTTCCTTTTGGTTGCAAAACAAATCTGGATGACACATCCTCTAGAACAGGACAAATCAATAGGAACAACAAATGGAGCAACAAATGAAAACAGAGGTGAGAATACAGGTGTTTTTACACAACAATCCACGTGAAACTTGTGAACATCTCACAAGACTTACAAGGAAATCTCTGATATTAGTAAAATCCATGACCCCTCTACCTCTGCTTCCAAATATTTGCATTTCAGTCAGTCTTGGAGCCAACAAATCCATGCACTTTTATTTGTGCAGCCAAAACAATTGCTCTTTGGGTATCTGCCTTTTGATAACTTCTCCCAGTACTGAAATCACAGTGTGCTGTTGTTCTAAAAACAACCAAAACCCACAGACAGCCTGCATCAGCAAAGAAAATGAATGCAGCTAGAAGAAAAATTATTCAGCTTGACAGCAGCAGAACAGAACTAGCTCCTGCTTAATTAAAAGCTGTTAAAAGTAATGATTTGAGGACGGCGGATTTAACAGTCAATAGCCATGAAATAACGTGCAAATGATGCAGTTGCTCACATTCCTGTCAGACAGCCTGCAGCCCCATACTCAGCAGACCTGGCCACAGAAAGTCACTGCATTAGCATAAAGCCAAGGCACAATTTTTTTCCATGGCAGTCACTGTAGTCTAAGTTCTTGCTGGCACTTTCTCTGGAATGATCAGAGAGAGCTTCTGGCTTATTTTAAGCCCTTTCTGAAGTACTTTCTAAAGCATTATCAAATCCCCCAAATGTGTAGCTGTTAGATGTGTTACTGCCTCAAAGCTGCTCATTGCTGCCCAGCTGCTGCACTTAATCACACAAGAAAAGCAATGGTAAAATGAGGCATGGAACTTTCAGGTTGTTTGTCGTACCTAAAATTTCCAATCCAGTCAGCAAACCAGATGGTATCTCTCTTCCTAAGACAGCAATGGGTGAAAAATAGAAACTGTATATTAGCAAGAACACCCATTTTTCATCTTGTTATTTCCTTCAGTAAATACAACTGTGAATTAATATTAGAGACTAAGACTGATCTCTCTGGAAGCAGAAATAAAATTATTTGCATAATTCAAGTAATTACAGAGCAATAAAACGCCACTGAGTCCATGTACGATGGGCCATTATCAACTGTGAACAAAGTGTAGGTTTTGAATTAACGCGTGGGGAATTCAAACAGTGACTACACTGATCTGGTAAAGCATGAAGAGTAAATCGTGAGCATTCAGTATTTCCAGACCCGCTCTACATTTCAGTGCTGCCCAGAATACAAGTTACTACATTAAAAGCATTCCCAGCCTTTCCAATGCCAATATACTGGGTTTTACATCTATCCACTCACATCTATGTGAAGCTGTTCATGCCCTGAACAATTCTTTTCCTCCTCCTGCCACTGAATAGGACAAGTTTTCATATTAGAACTACTATCTTTTAATTAGAAATAAAACTTAATCATAGGATCAGAATTTATCTTCATATTGGAGTAACTGCCAATGCTAGTGCACCCTCACCATCAAATAGGTCTCCTGCATAGCCCAAGTTTGACACACCCACCTCAGGCACCAAAATGCAGTAGATAAGACCAGACAGAAAACTGCAGTGACAACTGTCAAGAAAAAGCTCCTGCTTTGTACACAAAACCCTTCATGCTAAAGTAGCTTAACAACATCAACCCCACTAGCCTAGCTGCAGCCAGCTGAAATGAAATGCTACCGATTCACATCACACATGCAAATATAGCAGATCACAAGGCAGGTACCTAACTAGACAGTAGCTGGTGGCTTTTCTGTGCTTTGTATCCACCTTCTACTATCTTACATATTGCTGTAAATGACTCTTCCAAAATTTAGGGAAATAATGAAGTTGTGGTTTCACTTTCTCACCTAATACTGCATGGAGAAAATATATCTTGGTGATCTTAGTGTATTTTACATATCTTCAGAAGGTGCCATAAACGATGAAAAATGCAAACCAACTGCTTCACTTAGCACTGTTATTAATGCACGAAGGTAGGCCTGCACCTAAAAATCAGTGAAAGCCAACTGCTGCCAGATACGCACTGCATTCTCTGGCTTCAACCAGCTTCTCTGCTCCTTCCTCAGCAACTGAACACCTGAGGAGCACAGCAGAAGTACCCCGCTTTTCCATCACTTCCCTATGAGATCTGACACCAGCACACCGCCCCTCTGCCGCCTGCACCACAGCAGGATGTAACCACCACCAAGTCTCTGTGAACTGCCCAGGGCAGAAACTTCTCCAGTTACCATATTCAAGACTGGCCCAGCCCAAGCGTGCCTGCCTACATGCCTGGAATACCCGGTCATTTCCGGAGGGTGCTGCACGTTCAGTGCAACACGTGCCAAGTTGCCCTGGCTGTGAGGCTCCCTGCCAGGCCTAGCACTCGCACAGAGGGTCTGAGCAGCCCTCCACCCAGCTGGTCTCACACCTCCCTGCTTGCACACATCCGTAGCAGGTTCCTGCCCTACTGCACAAAGCCAAGAAGGCAGCTGTCTGCGTCTTCCCACAGCACAGAAACAGAAAGCAAAGCAAGAGGTAACGCCCGATTCAAAACTTTGTGATATGAGAAGGAGGAACACCCACCTAGCCAGCCTCCCCTGCAGCCCCACAGAACTGAGCACAACCCACCCAAATGCCTCACTGCGTTTTTACACTACGATACTGTCACATTCACAAAGAGCAAAAACCTTGATTGGTTGCTTTTTCTTCTTTTTTAGAGACTGTTTTGATCTTTGCTGATGTGTTTTCCAAAGAAGCACACTGTCCTCCTCCATCATCTCACAGGATTTGCAATAATTAAGTTTATATCTGCATCAGCATATTATATCCAATTTAAATATTGCACTAGTGCTTGGAGAAGTAGCTTAACTTCTGCCACAGCACACAGAACATTAATGGCTATAACTGTAAGGTTTGCAACCTCCTCTCATACTACTGTAACTGAGATGTGCTTGTCTGCCAAACTGCTGATAGCGAAATTGACTGGGATTAAAATCAGGAAGATTTTGATAGCCTGCAGATACAATGAACAACACAGCAACTTCTAAAGGAAGAAATGTCTCACAGTCATATGTGAAAGCAAGCAAACACTCCGGAAATGAGCAGTATTTTTTTCACTCACTGTCTTTAGAACAGAGAAACGTCCTCTATATGCTGCTAATCAAGTGATAAAAAAACCTAACGTGACAGACATTCAAGCTCTGCAGTTAAGCATCTGCTACAAGATAGGTATTGATCTGTGGTGAACATCAAATACCTTGGCACACAATCCTGTAAAGTGACAAAACAAATTCTTCTAGGTCCCTTAGTAGCAGGCACTGCACGAGACTGTTAAGCCCTGGCCTCGGGCTACTCATAGATAAGGTCTGAATGTACAAAAACACTTGCAAAACTACTGCATGTAAGAAGTCAAAACTTACAGTCTACTGGAATTCATCTGATATCCATTTACATTCCACTGTCTGCACGTAATCTATCTCAAGGTTTAAAATGACTTAAAAATCTAGTCAAATAACGTTTAATATTTAGCTACTTTAACAGTACAGACCTGATCTGTAAACTGCCAGCTAGTAAGATAAAGGTCTTAACTTGTCCCATTAAATCCAGCTGCTAAGCAGACAAGTCAAGCAGCTCTTTTTCTTAGACAAGATCTGCTCTCACTTCTGCAACCTGAGCACATCACATGCTACACCATGTTACTTTGAACGCTGAAATAATGTGCATATATAACTACAGTACCATACCCTTACTATGATGATGCATTATGTCAGTTAGGTACTTGTTTACAATTGTATTTTTACAGGGAAATAGAAAAAGAATTACCAGCAGAGCCAGTGATGATATCTCTGAACATTTATTTGACTGCTTAGTGATCCAAGATTTATTAGTATATATAAAACAAGTGTGTAACATGATTAGACATTCCTATTAATAAATGCATAGGTATCAGAACACATGCTAGCAACAGAGAGCTTCTACAGGTACAACTCTATTAACAAGAGTATGAATAAAAACATATTTCCAACAATACCTACATTGAACCACCATCCTAATCCTTCTATCCAACTGATCTAGAAGAACACCATTTGAAAATTTAAGAATCCTATATTTTCTTGGTATTAACAGAGTTAAGATCTATCCTTTTAACTGCAAAGGTAAAGCATTTTCTTCTTCCTGCTCTCCTCATCTGCTTCATTCTGCCTATTATCAATCACAAAGTGAAAACAAATTCTCAACTCAGAGTCCATTCACTGATCTTGGAAAAAAGAAAGCTGTTTCTATAACGTGCAATCCTCTTTTCTTCCACTGACAAGTACATACACCCTACTCATTGAAGATGTTCTCAACACTTTCTGCCTTGGGCTGTGTCAATCAGACAATCCATTATATCATAAAAATCTTCACTCTCTGCTACATATTTCCCAGCCAACGAAAGGTAACTCACAATGAAAGTAATGCCCTATGTGCTTCCCACTGTCTGCACAATCCAAGGGGAAACACAACCTTCTAGAGGCTGCTGGCCTAATACTACAGACATGCACCAACAACTTGGCACACTAAGTCAGTACCATGCCATTTCAAACTGCCTGTCTTCTCGGTCTCCTTAAGGAAAACAAATACAACTCTTGTAAATCCCAGATCACAAAGACCTCCCTAAGCAGATGCACAATTAACATTATATTTCATAAAACACAGGTGGGGCCAAGCCACGCCATTCTTCTACTAATGGAGAACAAAGAGGCTTTATTTTCAGCCAATTTCAAAACACTTCTAAAGGAAACTAAATGACAGAGCTACAGGAAATATTCTCAAAGTTGGGCTTTAGAGAAAATTTACTGACAATAAGGGAAAAAAGAAACAGTATCCTGTCACCTAGGAACTGTCACATTTGGACTTTCACCAGAAATAGAGCACAGGACAGAACTGTGTGCCTAGGGTGGTATTGTAAGCAAACAGACTGGCTGTTAAGGTCCCACGAGGTAAAAATCACTGCTGGAACAGAAAAAGAACATATTTAGGCTGCAAAGCATAGCTACACAGTCAAGAAAGGGGGAGAAGAAAGGGAGAGAGGGAGTAATGCTTCTGGAGTGCACACATTTAACAAAGACTTGTTTAAAGTAGAGTGGATTTTAAGAGAGTGAAGAGTATTGAGATGAGTGACTCCAAGGCACATAAGCTTCTGAAAGAGGAGCAAACATTTTGTTAACAAGAAGTTAATATGATAAATGCAGTTTACTGAATACCAGACATACCCAACCACCACCCATAAGACAATAACTTGTCAGTTGCAACCAATTATGTCAGATCCTTTCAACAATAAAGAGTTTGCATCATGTTTGCATAGATGCTTTCCCCCATAGCTGTGCTATGAGACCTTGCAGCAGAGCCACTGGCAAAGGCAGCATCACCTCCTCTCCATCAGATAAGCTTGCCCACAATTAAAAAAAACAATCACAGAACCACAGTTCTCACACCATGAGCCATGACCACATGTGGAAATATGAAAAGCATCCAGCCAAAGTTTCATAGCATCAGAAAAAAAGCTTATATTTAAGCAGAAGTATAACCTAAATTTACAAAGCCATCTTCATTTCATATCTGTCACAACAGAGTACTCAAACTTCCTTTAAGCAATGGACTGAAGTCTAATGACCCAAAGCTGCCATGGTACATTTCAGAGTGTAGGTGGGGAACAAGGGGAGAAGTGATTAACCATTCCATGGCTCATGAGCAGCTGATGCCAAGAGTCAGCAGGGTATGAAGTACCACCATCAGGCCAGGCAAATGGATAAGCAACAGAAAAATCTGGTGCCGCTGACACAAGAAGTCCACAATGCCAGAAGTAGGGATCTCAGGATGGACGTCACCTCAGCATGTATACAGTCACAGTGCTGCTGTAGTTTGTACTATAAACTAAGCAAACACTGCACACCTCTAAACAAAGTCAGTATATTTAAAGGAAAACACCTACCTACAGAACTGCCCCCTTCCCACCCAGCTTGCTTCATAGCAACTATCTCTACATTGTAATTTGAAATCGTTATTTCTCAGTCCTTTCTCAAACCCTGTACTGGACCAACTGCTGCTGTTATTTACTTTGCTTTTCTAGATGGCATCACACCAAAGTAATCTCCACTGGAGATTCATCATAAAAATCTGAGTAAACACCCTTAAGCAGCAGTCTCTTCAGACAGCCTGTAAAACTCACTAACCGTCCCTATCTGTACGGTTTCTGAACTCATGGCAAACTTAAGTAAGAGAAGCTTATCTCCTTCGCTATGCAATTCAGCTAAATCAAAAGGGACAGGCACAGAAAGATGCACAAAGCCAGGTACTTCAGCATAAACTAGCAAGTGACACAGAAACTCAAAGGCTTTAAAAAAGCCACTTGTTCTCTTGGTTACATAAGCAAAGCAGCATGCCACCCAGTTTTAGAAGAGATGAAACAACAGAATAAGGAATAGAGTTGAAAAAACAACAGAATATTTAAGAGAAACACAGAAACTGAACAGCTTCAGAAGAGGTGATGTTCACCAACACTGCCTGCTTACCACACAAAACTGACAGAGGATGGCCACGAGGTCTTGTGCAACCAAAACACAGGAAGGCCATCAGTGTACCATGGAGGAAACAGAAGAAAACCACTCAAGTCTCACCTGTGCTGAACTCTCTCACCATTAATTTGCTTTCACCCTATTTCAAATACAAGATGCTGGTTCTAAATTAAGCAAAATGCATAGGACTTAATGAGATATCAGCCAGTAGTACTGAGAGGGAAGATGCAACAACAGTCCCAACTACATTGAAAAGCTAGAGGACTCCAGTGCAGAGAGCATTTGTGTGATTCACTGTAGAAGCAGTAAAGCTGACTGTGTGCTGGGACACTGAGTTCTCCAAACCTGGCATCACTTGACACAGCTCCCTGCTGCAGCTCACACAAAGGCTTGCTTTAAATTCCCAGAGAGAAAGAAGCAGGTCTGTGTGTATACACAGTGGATACTCTCTAGATTTCCCTGTTTTTGTCAGTTTAATACTTAAGCTCAATTATTTTTCTTCAAATCTTTATATAAATGCTGATTGTGTGGCCCCACAGCAGTGTCAAGGTACAAAGCTCAGTATCACCACCAATTCTTTTAGCATGAGTCAAACACTTTAGAAGACAAGGATTACTCATATTTCAACTTAGAGTAAGTCACAAGTTAAGTAGTTGAGCACTGAATTAATTCCTTCAAGGTAGCACTAGGTTTCCCCTGATCTCTTTCAGGCGGTTAACAACATGGTCACATTAACCCCACATACAGAACCAAGTAACAGCACAACTCCAAAATAAAGTCCACCTGTTAAGGTTTAACAAGTGGGATTGGATTTGTTCCCCACTGTAACACAAGTCATTTGGTATGCTGAGAGGCTGCGGTTTTTGTTTGTTTTGCACACTAGACACAATGTTTGAAGCCTGTGTCTCAGGGAAAAACCATTTACTAACAGGGTCCTTTTACCTTAAACTACAAACAAAACTTCAATAATTAAGGGATTACACACAGACCTGTAGTCTTCTGTTGCTAGTTTCTTCAGTACATAACTCTTCCAAGCCAACTGGTCTCACCTACAACACTCAGCAACAGATGCAGTACCAGAAACAGCACCACTATAACTGTGCAGGAGGTTTGGCATCACGCCTTCAACTCTGTTCAGAAAGCTAAGTTAGCAGCCAGCTGGTTATTACCGCTATCATGTCTGCATTCACATTCTGACACTGATATGTGCAAAACAGAGTGCATTAAGAGAAGGAAAGAAATGCAAATTATGACTGAGATCACAACATAGACAATGCACACATTCTATGACAGGTCTTCTCCTTTGTTAACTGAGTAATAAGTCTTGTCTGTAAGGTACAAATTAGAGCAGTCAGACCTTACAAAGCTGTAGTGTCAGGCAAGATACTGGTCTCAGCTTGTTGGGCAGGGAAGATGCCAGCACATTTGCAACCAATGCTATTTTCAAAGGGCATTTCCAGAACACACAACCAACCACAGCATTACCATCTGCCTGACTTCTGCATACTGAGAAACACCACTCCTGAGGATGGAAGGGCACTACTGTTTCCAAATCTGATCTCCTTGCAGAGCTTCTCCAGCATCCCTGAGGGAAAAATAAACAAACAGGCAGAAATAAAAAAAAGTCATTAAAGGTCTGAATTAATCAACTGTATGCTCTAAAGAGGATGAACTTCTGCTAAGTGATATGAGAGGAACTATTATCTACAGCATTTCAAGCACTTCTTGAAGTCAGGATCATGATTTTCTCCTGCATTTCCTCTCTTCAGAGGCTGATTTCTTTCCAAGGAGAGTTTTTTGCTCTCATTTGCAGCAGCAGAGTCTCAGTCTATGGTTTGAAGAGAAGTTATCCAGGGGGCTTTCCAAAATTATTTTTTGCAGAGAATAATATGTTCAGAACAAACAAAAATAGAATGAAGTATGGGATGTCACTAACTACCGGAGCCCAGATATTAAGAAAAATAACAGACATATTCAGCATATTGCCTTCTGTCTAACAGCAATTGGGTATCCATAAAGAAGTTCACTGTTTTTTCATAGCTCTTTAAAAAGTCAACTTCAGGAAGTTCAATATTAGCCTAGGGTAGTGATAAGCAACAGAGCTGTTAGCACCAAAGGAACCATTCTCTGTATTCTTTGATTTCTCAGTCCTCTTCTCGATGCTTTGAAAGAGCAAACCTCACCATACCAATAAACATCTGTCAACAACACCAAATCAAGTGAGCCTTCTAAAACAATAGAAAATATTGTTTTAAAGCCAAGATGAGAAAGGACAACTGAAGGATTTCAGAAAGAGAAGGACTCAAAGGCAATACAGACCAAGTTCCTTTTATTTTTCTCTTTAAAATGAAATGGATGGTACTATAAATGGGCTGGACTGCCTCTTGAAGCACCTACAGAATTCCAGTTTCTTATGCTTTCAGAGCTCAACCATCTCTAAAGTGAACAACAACACACGCATTCCCAGGAGTTGGTAATTAGAGTGATTACATTTCCTTTTCAATATAAAAAATACAGCTGTCCTTCACGCTGCTTCAACTGTAACTTTACACAGCAAACCATAGTGGTCAGACGTGGATTTTTCAGAGCGCTGTGACTTTTTAACTCCTGAAAATCAAGTTCACAAAACACAGCAAACCAACAACAGAGGCAGACTATTGCATTTCCCATCTTACATACAGATTTCAGTCCCACATGAGATCCTCTCCTGCTCTGCACAACCTGCCTGCAAGCACACCCTTATTAGGCCCACCCTGGCAGGCTGTCTGCCAGGACACAAACCCAAACCCACACTCCAACACCACAACCATCTCACTGAAGTCACAGCAAAGCTTCCAGCTTCCAAACCCAGAAGGACAAGCAGCTCCTGCAAATGCCACCTGCAGAAACAAGGACAGAACAGCAGCGCTGCAGCAGGCTCCGGAACATAACCTTCCTCCTAACACACCAGTTGCTAATCTTTGTAACCGCACAGCGAAATCACAGCGCACCACAGACCAGACGGCACGACCTAATTAGCAACACGAAGAAAGCTGTCAAGAGACAAAGCGGCTCCCGGCCCGCGCAGCAGGCGGACAGGGAAGTCTCGGTTCAGCGCCGACCGCCCCACACCGGTGTCGCCTCCCCGCCCGCCGGGCTGCGGCCTCCCTCAGTGCCCCCGACCGCCCCCGGGAAGCCGCCCCGGCCCGCCGCGGGACCCACGCGGGCACCGGCGGCCCCCGCGCCCTGAGCCGCGCCGCCTCCCCCGGCCCTCTCGACCGCCGCCTCCCCCTCAGAACCCAGCGGGGCCGAGAGCCGGCAGCACGCGAGCACCCACGCTCTCACTCACCCGCCTTCCGCCGCGGCCCGCCCCGCGCAGGGCGCTCACCGTTCGCTACGAGACGGGCGGAGAAGACGCCAGCCGCTCCATGGCCGCGCAGCCCGGCTGCCTGACACATCAACAAAGATGGCGGCGGCGGTGGGCGGTGCGACGGATGGACCTGCGGGGGGCGGGGCTATGGGGGCGAGGGCGCGCAGGGGAGCGCGGGGGCGCGCAGATAGCAGGTGAGGGCCGGGCGGGAGTTGCAGAAGTAGTGGCGCTCCGGCGTGCACGAGCCTCGCACGGAGTAGTGAAAAGTGAGTTAAAGTGAACATCGCTTTGCCCGCAGCTCTGCTGGTGTTCCTTATGTGGCTCCTCAGCAGAGCTCTCCCTCAGGCAGACAAGAACGGCTCTTCCCCCCGGCTCCCCCCAGCCCCAGCGCTGCGCCTCAGGCAGTTCTGCCTCTCTTACGACACCAAACTTGTGCCAAATTTCCATCTCAACGCTGCCATACCCCCAGGAGGCAGCTGCAGACACTCAGGGAAAGATAACCCCAGCGGCACAGCGAGCCCCTCCCTGAAGTGCTGCAAATTAAATGGGAATGACTGAATTACCTTTGCTCTCGGTGAGCCAGCAGCAGCTCCTGTTCGGCACGCACAGACGGATGGAAGGCAGTCTGTGAGTGAGGAAACTCACCTGAAGCACTGTCATGTGCCTCAGCCTGCGCTGCAGGCACCAGCTCTGCATTGCAGAGGCAGCAGCAGAATGTGCCCTGGTTTTCCAAAAGGTTGCAGTTGGGGCTTTGGGCTCTTTTGTCTAAGAAATTAGAAGTGTTGGCGTCATTTCTCACTTTCCAGCTGGAACTTGTTAACTACACACAGCATCTTCATAGCTCTGTCCACTACAGGGGCTTGCAATCCTTCCTGTGTTCTCAGCTTCAGGTATGGGACATGGCTGGGAGCAGCTGCCTGGCTCCCCTCCTCTGCATCTACCAGCAGGACAGCCCGTTGTAATGTCATTACTTCAAGCTGATGCAATTCCACATAATGCCAAGGTGACGTGAAGAGTTATTATTTTGTTCATTAAGCATCGCTTTCATTAAGTAACTATTTGATTCTCAGGCTTGCTGTGAGTCTTCAGGGTGCACCAGGAAGTGGGCACGGTGCTGTTGCTGCAGCCTGGCCCCTCCTGGTGTGTCTGATTTACACAGGGTATCGTTAACTCCTGAGTGGGACTGTAATTGCACAACTGCTCCGAGTAACTCATACCAGGAAAAAGCTGTTTTCATGACGTGTTTAGACTGCCCTTTGTTCAGCATGCAGCATAGCGGTGCCCCAGCTAGTTCCAAAGCACTTGGATGCTATAAATTAGAGCTAATTACACCTGCTACCATATTACAAAGCCTTCACACAGGCCCTGACAAGAAGCTGTAGGCAAGCTGCATTGACTTCTTGCAGCTCCCTCCACTAACAGCGTTCCCCCCATCCAGCTTTTCCCACTGCAGAAGCCAGGCCTGATGGTTCTCCATTTAGAATTAGATCCTACTGCTGTCACTTCCTGCCCTGTCTGGTCTGCTGTGGCTCAAGCGTTCTTTGAAACTTTCCACAGCAAGAAAGCTTCATGCCAGCTCACGTGCTGGTGAAGTCCTGTTCCCAGAAGGATGCTCCATTCTCCTTTCGTTGCACCCTTTCCTGCCAGTACTCTATAGCATTAATTAGTGTCGTTCCCAAAGGCTGGATGTGGCTCTGGGCAGCCTGGTATGGTGGTTGGTGACCCTGCACATAGCATGGGGGTTGGTCATTGTGGTCCTTTTCAACCCAGGCCATTCTATGATTCTACCATACAATTACACGGCTGTGCATGCTGGCAGAGGTGTTTTGATTCATCCTCGGGGATGGGAGTGATCAGCCAACAAAAACACCCGATAACGCATATTTATTGACCCCCACGTGCAGAGTTTCACGTTTCTTCCCATACCCCGCAGCCACCTCCCGCACTCCTACGACACGCACTCCGCACACCGGCCGGCCCCGGCCCGGGCCTGGCGGGCAGCGCGTCCCGCCCCGCGGAGCGCCCTTCCTTCCGGGGAGGGGTGCTGTGTGGCGGTGAGAGGCGTGGACGGGGTGAGCCGGGGAGCGCCGCTGGCGAGGCCCTGACAGCGGCTCACATAGAGCGGTTGTGGCTGGTTGGAGTGAGTTCCTCCAGAGGGAGCTTCCGTGGGCTTAACTTTCAGGTTGTCCTTTCCGAAGTGATATTTAGTCGTAACTTTAGATAATGACTTTAATACGTGCCTGGATTTATTTATTTCTTTATTTAAATCTGTGCTCCTGCAGCTACATCCCGTTTGTCCTGAGCCCAGGGGACCATCGGCAGCATGGCCCAGGCACCGCCTGCGAAGGATGCAGGTAATGAGGTGTTGGTGAGGATTGAGGAGGTCAGCCTTCTGAGGAGCTGGGAGGCTGATCCTGTGAAGCATCTAACAAAAAATAAGTATCTTGTGAGCAAATAATATTTTTTTTTCCCCGCTGATGACAGTCATAGAATCACAAGGGATGGAAGGGACCATCAAGTCCAATCCCTCTGCTAAAGTAGGTTTCCTACTTTAGGTTGAGCAGGAAAGTGACCAGGGGAATCATGAATATCTCCAGAGCAGGAGACTTCACAACCTCTCTGGGCTGCCTGTTCCAGCATTGTCACCCTTGCAGTAAAGAAATTCTTTTGCACGTTCATATAGAACTTGATGTGTCCCAAGTTTTTTCCCATTTGTTCTTAGTCCTATAGCTGCCCATCACTGAAAAGAGCCCAGCCCCATCCATTTGACTTCCACACTTTAGATATGTGTTGTTGAGATCCCCTCTGAGTCTTCTCTAGGCTGAATGGTCCCAGGTCTCTCAGCCTTTCCTCATGGGAGATGCTCCATGCCCTTAATCATCTTTGTTACCTTATATTGCAGCACGGGAATGGATAACTGCAATAAAAAATAGATTTTATCCATGTGTATTTTAATTCTTCTGTAGTTGTGTATAGGCTTGGTCATTTTACAGATTACCAGTATGAATGTGGCTTGTAAACACAACTAACTCCTAAGTTGGTAAGCAGCCCTCTGGAGACTTTGTTATATATGGTTCCACGTTAGGCAAGAGTGATTAATCCTCTTCTGGATGAAAAGAGGGCCAAGTAAGCTTTATGTTGGCTTGATGGAGGATTAGCAGTGAAGCTGTTGCTCTAACAACACCGCTGATGGTAATATTTGAGTACTAGGGTATAAGGGTGTTATCAGTGTGGTAACAAGAAAAATGACTTTAGAGTGGTAATATCCCTGTAGTATCTCAGTTTGCTGAAATGCACTAGCAGATTAGTAAGAACAGAGAATGGTTTTGTTTCCCTGTGAATACTCCATAACACAGGCATGCATTTATGTTGTCAGATCACTTTGCAAATGCTTTTGTTCCTAGAAAGTTCCATGGAAAGCACAGCCGCTAGAAGAAAGTTGCCATGGACAGATGTGACTGATAATGGAGAAATGGTGAGTTATTGCTCTTTATAATTGCCTTAAGTATTCTGAGCATTTCTAGATAGCATAAATGGTCAGCATGACTGATCAGCAGAAGTGATGATCTCTTTCTAAAACTTTCTAAAACTCTTTTCTAAAACTTTGAAATCTTTTTCTGTTGTCAAATTTTGATACATTTGAATACTTACATCCAACTGGGCTGCATTTTCTGGTAAGAGTCACTTGAGATTTACTTACTTCATTTTGGTTTTTTGTAGGTATCACACTCTGATTCAGTTGAGAAGCCAAAGAAGTTGCAATATTCTTCTAAGAATGTTTTTTCTATTGGCTATGATAAGAGTTTCTTTAGTATGCTGACACCATCTCCTCAGATGAGAACTTGCCATCATTGTGGTCTGTCTGGTAAGCTCTGCTATTCTCTACTCTGATGTACAGTGTGTTTGCCAGTGGAATTGGATCAGAAGGATTATTCAGAAGTGCCTTAAAATGGGTGTGTATTTTGTGTCAGATGCAAGTGTAGTGACTATTCAGAACGCAGTGGGGGTTATGGAACTGACAGAACTGAAGACAGCATCTCTTTCTTAATCAAAATGTTTTTTTTTTCTTGTTAAGTACAGAAGGAATCCGGGGCTATGGGCTGCACTGTCTGATAGCTATAGAAGAATACGAACAGCTATTTGGATCTGCTTAAACTGTAAAGCTCATGAAGCAGTTACTAAGTGGTGTATGGAGTTTGTATATAACTGCTGTTATCTCTTCCTGTGTGTTTCTCTGTGACTTAATTTTTCTCTTTTTCAGGATCCCTTAGATGTTCACAATGTAAGCAAATATACTATTGCTCTGTGGATTGCCAGAAGAGAGATTGGTCAGCACACAGTGTTGTGTGTGAGCCAGTTAAACAGAAGTAAGTTTCTTAAAACTATGCTTAATAGTCTTGAAAGAATGACAAGATCACTCCTAGTGCCCTTGCATGTTAAGTTTTGCTATTACAGAAAAATATGTTGCTTCTTTTTAGTCTAGTATTGTATTATCTCAGGAAGATTTGAAGGAGATCTGTGAGTTTTTACTCACTCAATTGTGAATTGAGTAAATGGAAATGTTTTGCTTTGTGTTAGTACTGGAATTATGTGAGCTTGCAGTAAGAATACCAGCTCTTATTGCCTATCTGTCATTGCTGCTGATGAGGTAGGGAAGGGAGGACAAACGAGACTGTACTTTGCAGCAGTGGCACAATTAAATGGATTGTATTTCTCAGACTCTGTAGAGGCACGCTTTAAATATTTAAACTGTAGCTTCAGTGAAACTAATGGGTATTTTGTTTTTGATTAGCCAAGTTGTGATTAGAAGAAGTTGTTTCAGCCAGACCAGTCTCTGTCAGCTCATTATCTCTTTGACTTGCCAATTGAGATGCTTATGAGATCACTAATCTGTTTCATCTAAAGTCAGCTCCATTAGGTTAGGACGCTGTACAAATTAACTGGACTTGGAAAAGTTTAGGGGAGTGATCTGAGCATTTAAGCTGACAGTCTCCATGAAGGACTAATGATAACAATTGATCGCTGCAATCAGATATCCATCATCAAAGTTTACAAGGGATGTGTTTTTTCACGAACTTTGTTACGTTGAGTGAATTGGGATTGTAGGAGGAGACTGTCTGGCATGTTATCCGAATTCTACCTCACTGTTCCACTGAAACACCAACACTTATCTTTATTTTACCGTTTTTGACATTTGGGATAACAGTGTTAGCAATGTGCTGCATCACTGAGATTTCTTCTCCTATTCAAACAAAATGTAATAGTTTTTGTTGATAGCATAAATTCAGCATTTTCTTGGGGGAGGCACAGGAAAGGTGTGACACAGATCTTGTATTATGAGCACAGCTTTCCTGTTTTATTTGCAAGTGGGTGTTACAAGTGTTATTTGTCTGGTTCTTCACAATTAACCTTTTTTTTTCTGATTACAGTTTAAGTAATAGCAGTGGAGGCAAGTTACCTGCTAAAACCAAGACAGGATTTTACGTTAAGGTATTTGTTTTTTACTGTGTCTTGAATGGGCTTAGTGTAAACTGGTTACAATATCTATAACTTCCTCTGTACAGGAGAGGAGCAAATTCCAAAGATAATCATTGTTTATTTTGGAAAGATCAGTGCTTCTAAACAAAAGTTACTGGAGAAGCATTCAGAAGTATGCTACTTCTAGAGCTATTAGCAAGGCTGTCAGTAAATTTGATTTTTTGTTTGGAAAAAAAACACTTTTGTGATAAATTAAAAACACCTAAGGAATATGATGTTGCTAGAGAAATGCTTTAGGAAGGACGCAGATGTAGCTTGTCAAGTTTAGAAGTAAGTCTGGTGGGTTTTTTTCTGCCTAGAGCAATACTGGGAGCCTTGTAACTTACTTAAGAGATGCATTTAACATAGCATTTTATATTAACAGATGCAGATCTTGCTTCCTTGCTGTAGCAGGAATTAAACGTGATGCAGTTCTCCTTTGCAGCATTTTGATCCTCTTTTTACCCAAATGTTTCTTTTTGTAGACTTCCAGTTCTGCTGGAGATGGTTTTGTTACATTCTTCGTTTCTTGGGATGATATTTATAAAAGCAAGTAAATATGCATACCTCCAATTAGATCCATATTTGCACAGTACAAGAAAACTACCTTCTCTTACACTTCTTGGAAGTAGTTAACTCATCTATTTAACTTCATGAAGCAATTTAGAAAGAAGGTTTCCCTTTTGGTCATGAGATTTCCATTAGTTTGGGTAGCTTTCTGTTGTGTGTGTGCTTGTGAGTATTTTGGTTAAACTGACCAACTGATAGTGAGAGGCCTAAACCAAGAGGCCATAACAAGTTCTAAAAACCTATTTTGAAATAATGAAGACCTTATGTTTCCTTGTTCATCTTAGGAAGCTCTGGTGAACAAAGAGAGATCACATTAAAAGGTTGTTCAATACGTAATGTATTCTCCTATTGTATTGTGAAATGTGCTTTTGTGGGAAATGGTCTGAAATATCTGTGTTGAAAATAAACAATTTGGCATTTGTAACAGTATTTTGTCATCATACATTGTCTGAAGTATGCTGTTCCAAACATAAGAGGTATTCCTTCATAATGTGCATGGGATTGTTTAAATGTTTTTAGAGTGGTACATACATGGATGGTATGCATTAGGGAAATTAGAGTACACTGCTTGTGTAATGTTACTTTGAAAAGGAAAAACAAGATGCATGTTGTTAAAGCAGTAGCTGTAATTTACTCTGGTGTTAAAGCTACAAGGAAGCAGGTGAAATTCAATTCCTCTTGGGAAAGCATCATCAGCAGAAAGTATGGCTGAGTTGGTGCTGTAAAAGAGGGTGTGAAAGGAACAGGCCAACCCATGGCAGCGGCCATGCTCTAAGACTGCTTTGGTGCTTGTTTTTTCCTTGTCTGTTCAGTCCACCTCCGAATGTGGTCTGTTATTTTCAAGAGTAATACAAAGGCTTCAAGGCTTAACCACTGAAACTCAACAAAAGCGCTTGGCAGATATTGCTTGAGATGATACAGTGTTCTTTTTGCATTTGTTAATATGAGCAGATACAGCAGAACAACTGAAGTCCAAACATAACTTGTAGCTCTTTCAATTAGGATAATTTAACGACTGAGGATTCCTTCAAGACAAAAAAGCATTTCAAGAAGATAATGTTTTCAGATCTCCAGACTCTAGGACTCAAAAAATCTATGGAAGTACAGGTACTTAACTTTAGGAATAATGCAAGTTGTTTTTTAGGTTGCATTTGAAGCTCAGTTGAGCGTGTGTGGCTAGTTATTACTTCAGCTCTGTCTTGTTTTGCTTGCCTGTAAAATTTCTTTATTTTTTATAAAGACGAGTAAACGTAAGGTGAGGAGATGGGGAATAATGAAGATTTATTTCTGTGACGGTGAACATAATGGTCTTCGTTCTCAGCAGATACCACTGCTAGATTCAAAACAAAAGAACAGTGTCAGGTATAGGGTGAAATGCACTTACTGGAAAGCATGCTGGTACTGAGTACTGACTGAGTAGGTTGTTACTGCATAATCCTTACCTACTGTGGCTTTTCTATTCAGGGTACGGTAACAGAATTCAAGAGTCCAAGTGAATTTTATATACAGATGAATTCTCTTGAAGTCTTAGAGCAGATTAGCAAACTTTCTGTAAGACTGCAAGACTGTTATGCTAATGCAGTTATTGAGGAGCAGTATGTTGCGATCAGAGGAGAAGTCTGCGTGGCGAGGAACTCTGTGGATCAGGTAACTTCTGATTGGCACTAAGATAAGTTTCATGTTGAGTTCATCATTCTTCTGCATGTTTTGCTTTTATGTGTCTACCAGTTGAGGCTGCTAGTTTTAGAGATTCATTCACTGTGGTAACAACTAACCTTATAAAATCTGGAACTCGAAGTACTGACTTTTTTCCCTCCTCTAAAAAAACATCTACTTCTAAGAGTTTATGTGCACTCAAACCTGACAGGAGGAGCTTGTCCTTCTCTTTATTTAAGGATGTAGAAATTCATAGCAAATCTGAATTGTTGTTGTTTGGAGTGACTCAACTTATTTAACTTATTGCTCATTTCTTACCTGACTTTTCTGACTGCTTTTCTGTAGTCTCCCCTTGTTCCCATTTCCAATCTTATCCTTTTTGTTTGTTTAATCCCACTTTTTTTCTCTTTCGTTGTTAACAAATCCTTGTCTTACTGTAGGTAAGCCAATTTTGATAGGAGTTTAACTATGTTAACAAGTCAGCACTGCAGTGAGTTTGATTTGCTTCAAAGTTCTCAGTTGTCTTTGTTTAAAAACAAACCTATTAAATTAAAAGTTGAAGTGTGTGTTTTAGTGAGGAATATAATAAATGTAGTTGCTTATTATGGTGTGCTCTTACTAAGAATGTTATTTCTTGGATACAGACATGGAGAAGAGCATTGGTTAAAGATGTGGATGTATTGCAAAAGAAAGCACAAGTGTTCTATATAGACTGTGGAAAGGAAGAAAATATTTCACTCTCCTGGATTAAAGCTCTACATAAAGACATTGAACTGTTTCCTCCGTGTGTGAGTTCTATTTTCCTAGCAGTAGATGTAGTATTTTAAATGAATAGCTCTGAAATAGATTATAACTCTTATCTCAGTATAACTGCCATTATCACAGTATTCTGTGTTCAGTGAAAGGGATGCATAAAAATTGCTTTACTACACTTAAAGTTCACATTCTGAAATGTTCTGTAGGAACAAGGATGCCCTCTTGATTATTTCCAGAAAATACTTGTTATCTGAGGTGGTAAAATAATTGAGTTATCTTTCCTCTTTTTGCTGGAAGGCAGCGGAGGAAGCATCCTGTTGAAGTCTTTCAGTATGGTCTGATGTAGTGGTGAAAAATCACCTAGCATGGCTAAATCTTATTGGTCTGAGTTGCAGGACTGTTCTGGTAGTTGTTTATTGTGGTCTAGCTTTAATCTGCAGGTCAAAATTGTTTGACCTGACACAAAGAATAGAGAAGCATTCCTTCAACCAGTGTCTGCTCTAAGTAGCAACTGTTGGAACAGTCTTTCATAGTATGTTCAAGTAGTTCTGCTTGGTTCCTAAAAGATTTTGATAGCCTTCTGACCCTTAACTCAAAACCTTCAGTGTCTACTGAGGACAGATTACAATGTGTACTTGGTGTGATACAGGCACACCTTGTGTAATGCTCCTGTACTCTGTTCAGCTTGAACATAATTTCATCAATTGTTTTGTAAAGATGTTAGTTGAATTGATAGTGCTTCAGATCTCAATAGCAGCTTTTACTCTTACATACCTGATAATAAGTAAGGCCCTCAAAAACTGACTCACTTTTCTTAAAAGGCAGGCAGTCCCCTATCTCCCATGTGTTCTCATGGTAATTCTTTCCAGGCAATCAAGTGTTCTTTTGCCAATTATGATCCTGAACAACAAGGATGCAATGAAGGCACTGCCATCGTTTCTTCCAAGCTGATGGGAAAGACCTGTTCAGTAATTGTTGTTGATGTACTGCAAGAGGAAACGATGTCAAGTTTTGCTGTAGATTTTGTTCTTCCAGATTGTAAGTATATCTGGCATTGGTATGGAAGGGAGGGAAAAGGTTGGGGGAGAGGTAAGAATCGAAACTGGTAAGTCTTCATGTTCACTTTCTCCAGTCTTTTCCAAGGCTCTTAGAAGGCAGTTTTGTCTTTTGCTTCCTTCCCTCTTTACCTTCAATATTATTATTTATTTTTTTTAATGGAAGAGTCTTGTTTATTTTTATTATTGCTTTAATAGATGTACACAGATGTGGTACCATGTTTTTTCTTTCCTTTTATCCTCTCCATTTTTAACCCTTTAGAAATGACAGCATTAGTTTCTAATTTCACCCTAAAGATTTGACTAGTTCTTATTACATTTTATACACACTTACTAAACAAGTATCCCGAAGAATGGATATGGTTTAGAGAACTCTTAAGTGCTAGCGACAGTAGCACTTAACGCTTTTTAGTAGTATAAAATGCTCGTTGTGTGATGATTGTGTCCATGAATTTGAGGGATGAAATGGCAGGATCCTGCAAAGTTCAAAAAGTCTGGCAAAGAGGAATGTTCAGCATATTTAATTTTGTAGCTTCATGTATAGTAATTGTTAAAAGCATCTCTGACTCCTGCCTTGTGACGTTGCACATTTGAAAGTTGTCTAGCTTTTGCTCAGTAACCACTTTCTATCTTTTTCTACTTTTTATGTACAGTGACAGAAAACAATTCTAAGGAAAGTAAAGAAAAAATACATGAAGATGAGCGTTGCTGTGGAAATATAACTGCACAGAGTGTCTCTATATGTATTGGAGACACATTTTCTGTTGTGGTTTCACATGTTCAAAGTCCAGAAGACTTTTTCTGTCAGCAGATACACATTGGCCGTAAGTGACTTGATGAAATTAAGCTGTAAGCTATTGCAGCACCTTATTCTTCAGTTGCTAGTTGATCTTATAATGGAGGTTATTGGTGGCATTATGTTGTGCCTCATTTAAAAGTCTTGGTACTGTAGAGGATCTTTTTGGCATCATAATCTGTTAATGCCACTTAGTAACTTGTAAGGTGATGGCTTGTGGGCATTCTGAGTAATCTTAAGTAGAGAAATGATGTAATGTGGATTTTTGCAGTCCTCTGAAGTCAGTTTGTATATTTACATTATAAATATGTTCTGCTAGATGTTAGATGTTCTCTGAAGCGTTCCAGAAACGTGTGTCAGTATCTAATTATTCTGTTTGTTGCTAGAATCGTAGAGTCAGAGTTGGAAGGGACCTCTGAAGGCCATCTAGTCCAGCTCCCCTGCAATGAACAGGGATGCTGCAGCTAAATCTGGTTGCCCAGGACCTAGTCCAGCCTCACCTTGAAAGTCTCCAGGGACAGGGCATTGACCACATCTTTGGGCACATCTTTGCTGGGGTAGAGTCTAAGAGCAGTTACAGTGGGTCAGAATGCTAGGGAGAGATGCTTTTGGTTCGCAGTGCCAGTAAACAGATGTCTTGAGGAGAAAAACAGCAGAGTGAGTTTGTGTACATGTCCTTCTAGCACTGTCTGGGTATACGGTTATTTTCAGCTGAAAGGGCTTTTGCAGCTGGATGTCTGGTGTACTTACTGAATTTCTTATTACTCATCCTTTGAATTCTGAGAGCTTACAGCATACAGTTGTTTTTGCAGGAAGCTGTGCTAATTTGATATCTCTGGTTTAAAAAGCAATATTTCTTTTGTTTTTCTTGCGTGGTTCATTAGCCATCTTTCAGTTCTTAATGGATTCAGCTATGTTACGGTATTAAAAGAGTCTGACTGGTTTTTCTGTCTGTCTTGTTAACCACAGCAAATTCTCATACTCATGCAAGGACTCTCTTCGCCGATAGAGGTTAAAGGGTCTCAGTTTTACCACTATTTTAATATTAATTTTAATGTTATGGGGAATGCTTCTAATGTTGCAACAAGTTCTTTCAGGTTTTGAGCTGAAGATCTGTGTACTTCCTTAAAACCTGTGTTTTTTAATGTCAGGTCATCTTGCTGAGCTTCAGGGGCACCTTTGTGAATACTGCAACAAACTTCCAAGTAATCCAAATTTCCGACCAGTTTCTGGAGAGCTGTGCTGTGCCCAGTTCACAGGTAAAGGTGAACGTCTATCTAAAGGAGGCATCTATAAAATATAGACTTTTTTTTTTAAAGACCATAAAATGACCACTTTATTAAGGAAATGTAGAGCTTCTTGATTCCTTCGTGTATGAAGGAGATTTTTAAGAGACAATGAAGGAATGGGTTTTATGGGTAAGCCCCATTTCCTGTGACTGGAAATAAGCATAGGCTAGAAATTTCAAACATTTTGTGCTAGGAATTCATATTTCTGTATGAAATAAGTAACTTTAGTGTAAGAATATGAAGTCCTGCTTGCCTGAGCACAGTAGAATGAAGATCGTTCTTTTGTTCATCCATCTATTAGCAAGGAAAATAAAAAAAAAAAAGCCTGAAACCAACATTTTGCTGCCCTTATACCTTTTTTTGTTCTGGTCAGAAGTGGTTGCAGCTAAAACTTGCTGATCTATGAACATTCTCTTCATTTCTTACCTCACATATATTTTTCTGCTTTGAGTAAACTAGCTGTGGAACCGAACAGAAGCTGAAATAATTTTTTTTCTGCACATGCAGAAAAAGGTATTGCTGTCAGTAAGCTGTCTTAGTGTTTTAAGTATTAGTTTTCAGGTACTTAGAAAGGAAAAAAAAACATTAAGTGCATTAGTTGCTTTGATAGACTTTGAGAGTAAGTTTGTATTTCTATCTGAAATCTTTTAATTGAATTAGAAAGCTTAAATTATATTAGGCATATAATTTGAGTCAGCTGAGATCCTGTTGTTATTTAAATATGTTGAACTTAACTGCGTTATGTGGGGGCAGTACTTAATTTTTTTCTTGGAATGTACATTTGTGGATGGGGGATTCTTTATGGAAAGAATGAGTTTGCAACACTTAACTGATACGAGGAGTGATGATGGTAGATGCCTTCCATAAGGTTGTCAAGGTTTGTGTGAGCTGCAGTACTGTTGTTTAGAAAAGCTAAAATCAAATGTAATGCATGTGTGTATCTTCCTTTCTAGAAGACGATGTCTGGTATCGTGCTGCTGTTACAGCACATGCTTCTGAAAATAACATTGTGGTGGGTTATATAGATTATGGTAACTTTGAAGTTCTGCAGCCAGATAGACTTCGTCCTATGATCCCAAAATTAATGGACTTGCCAGCTCAAGCCATAAGATGTACCTTGGCAGGTATGAAATAAATGGGGTTATTTCTCTTTGGTTAAAGGGAAAAGAAGTGGGGTTGTCCAGATACCACATGTGCAGTATCATGGATCAAAGGGTAGAGACACCAGTAGGCGTTATTTTCAGAATACTTAATTAACTGTTGTAGCATATTTACAAAACATGACAAATCTTTCCTCATGTACTTAGTGATGAGAATACTCGAAAAAACCTGCATTATGTTAACATGCTTGTTCATAGGTTTTGCATGTACCTGTGTTCTAAGTAAAAGTAAAATGTCTGCTGGCTGGTTTTGTGGAGTTCTTAAATCTACTGTGGAACCAGAATCAGTCCCCCGGGACCAACCTAGTGAAACTACTAGTATCACTAGTATGGTATACTCATCTCGTAGCCTTGTGAAGTCTGTGAGGTTGGAAGGTACCTTGACAATTCCTACTTCATCCTCCTTTCTGAAGCCAGAGTCATTGACTGTTTTTTTCGTTTGTTTGTTTTTTTTGACATGTTTGTTTAACTTACTGATGGAAATTATTTGCTGTTATTGACTTCGCTGTGCAAGGTAGTCCATCCTTTTGCTTCAGTATCCTTGCCTTAGAATACCTGATCTTTGTACTTCCTTTAAAATAACTTGGTATTTACTCTGTTGTTTCAGGTTTTATTTGGTAAAGCTCAGAGAGGGATCACTTGGTTGAAAAACATAAAATGGTGGTTCCCTCATATTCAGAGGGGAAACCATTGTATATGGAATATGACCTAAAAAATCACCGTTCTGAGACAAATGGTGATGCTTGTAGTTGCTAATGTATATTCTAGAACTGAGAAAGTTCCTAAATTCAGGGATGCTAGAAGGCAATTGGATGAGTTGTTTCCTGATGGAGGCTGTGTCAAATATCTTCCAGGAAGCAGCTGACTTTTCTTAACATACTGCTATAATGTTCTGGTTATAACTTGCACAACAACAGTAGCAGATAACACTGGTTGGAAGTTGGTAATATTGTCCAAATGTATGCTCAAGACTATAGTTGTATTCTGGAGACTGAAAAGCTGGTGGTTCTTAGACCTATGTACTAAGTACTAAATCCAAATTCACACAATAATACACTACTAGTTATAGACTATCTTGGCAGATTTTTATGAAATCAAAATACAACAAATTTAGAATCTGAATAATTGGTTTTGGAATCCTGTTAAGTGCCTGAGTAGTGAGAGTGTTCCTTGGTGTATCTGCTGCTTAATCTGTTACTCCAAAGAGTGTTACTGTACTCCTCCGTATATTGTTGAGACCTGAACTGTCTCAGAATCTTTCCATACTATTTGACCTTTTTTAGGTATCAAGCCACTGCTGGGAGCTTGGACCTCAGAAGCTATTTCTCTTATGAAACAATTAGTAAAAGACAAAGTGTTCACAGTGAAAGTAGTGGATAAAGAGAGTTACAGATGTGTGGTGGAGCTCACAGATGCATCAGTTATTCCAGAAATAAATATATCAAGATGTCTCATAGAAAAAGGCTGTGCAGCTGAAGCATCAAGAATGACCTTGCAAGCAACTGAAACGGGTGATGTTAGGCAAGCAAATGGTGAGTACAAGCACATCCTGATAAAGTGGTAGTGTAATGAAGTTGCATGCTTCTTAGAAGACCATACAAGAATTTACTCTGGTTGGAAGTCTTAACGTGTCTAGTTGAAGTAGGGTATGACTAGTTATTACCTGTCTGTTTCTACGCTCTTGTCCTTAAGCTCATTTTTGTTGTCTATATTTTGCACGTGAAACCATTTATTCAGTCCTTCAAAAGGTGTTCAGCTGCAGTAGCCTGCGTAACTTCAAAGCTTAAAGGGATTTGGTGCCTAAACTGCCCTTCTTTCATTTATTGACTGAGGCTTTAATTTGAGAGTTTTATAACTCTTATGTCACATTTCTGTGTATTTCTGGAAAGATTCCTAGCTCTTACATGAAGCGCGTTAGGATGTTATTTTCTATTCTGTCTCTGATACAACTGTGTGTTTTATCTTATCAGTGTTATCCATGTGTAGATGCAAATAGTTGGATTATTTATAATGAGAAACGTTAGTGCACAAAGAATGAGTATATAGTGTGGACTTTTTTTCTCTTGCTTTCCTCCACCCCTAGCCTCCCTCTCCCCCCCAAAAAAGGGAGGGGGTGTAATTTCTCTACTTCTCTCTTTCCTCTCTAGAGGACACTGCAAACAAAAAGAAATGCAAGTGGAATAAATTCTCTCGTAAAGGAGCAGTAGATGTGATAGTGTGTACACTGTACAGTCCTGGAGAATTCTACTGTCAGATTGCAAATAGCAATGGTAAGTTTCTTCAGCTTATGTTTTTCAGCACAGTTTCTTTGCTTTCTGATTTATCATTGTTTCATGTAAGTTCATAGCACCAAGTCTTATTTTTGAGTTCAGTCCTGCTTTTATCAGTGACTTTGTCTTTAATTCTTTCTCTCTTTCAGAGTTATGTGCTCTAAACTCACTTAACAAATCACTGTTTGAATACTGCCAGAAAACTCCTCCAAATGTTTTCAAGCCTAAGAAAGGAGATCCTTGTTGTGCTTTATTCTCTGGTAAGGAACAGGCTGAAATATTTCAGTTTTTCAGGGAGAAAGTGAAACATACAAACAGACAACAAAACCACAAAACCACACGCCAAAAAAAAACGTAGCCAATATTTTATATTGGTATGGGATAGCAAAGACTGGTTTTATTACTAAATGTGATTTTATTTTATTTTTGAATCAGATGATGGTAACTGGTACCGTGCTTTGGTGGAAAACATTATTTCAGATAGAGTTGTTCAAGTTCGCTTTGTGGACTATGGAAATGTTGAAGAAGTACCGGTGGATAACACGCGACAGATTTCATCCTCATTCCTAGAGCTGCCATTTCAAGGAATTAAATGCTGGCTTTCAGGTGGATCTTCTTATGAAAATAAACTTTAAGTTTAAACTTAAAAGTACTATTGCACTTAGGAACTAGAAACTTGCTGCTTGTGGGGAAGGAGATGATGATACGGCATGCTTCACAGAACTGTGCTTCCTAATAATGTCTGTATTGCTTCCAGACTCAAGAAATTGTGGAAGCCACTGGTTTAGCCTTGCAACACTGCATGCTGGTATTTAACAGATGTTCTTCATTGAGCTCCTGTCAGTGTTGTAGAGTGATCTGCCTGGGGGTCACTTACTGATGTACTACTGGTCAAATGGAGCTTGTAGTTTTGCTTCATCTGTAGTGCTTGCTAGCTTTTAGATGCTGCGTACTGTAGGAGTAAACGTGCTTTTTCTCTGTATTTTTTTCCACAGGCTAAAGGAGCCTGTAATGTGTTCTAGTGTAGCAAGCTGGCATTTCAGTACCCTGTGGGAACGTTTCATATGATTTCTGCATAACTTGGCACTGTACTGATGTTCCCTGTATTTTCCCAAACCCTTGCCTCTTCCTTTCACACCATATCACTTGGTCCTGCAGACCTGTTGTTCCTCGCTAACAAAGTCTACTCAGTTTAGAAATTATAAATAAATAAATGTGGAAAAGCTCAAAACCACATTTTCTCCAGCTGTAGTCTTCTCTTTTTATCTCTTAAAGCACTATAGTTTTTTGCTTCCTTTTTGAAAAGGCTATATTAAACTGCTTCTTAAACAGTCTGCACAGTGGTGTTTGTGCTAAGATATAGGACTTACTGGGTAGAATACCATAAAATGTAGAAAACAAAACTTGGAAGTCCTGGCAGAAGGAAGGGAAAGTAGTTGAAGTACATTGTGTATCCCTGAGGTAGTCAAAACAGCCTTGGTATTTTGAGCAGTGTTTTTTAGAGAAGATTTGTGTTGGATAAAGTCAGTTAATGGAGGTATTTTGAACACATCTCCTACTTCCTAGGTATAAAGCCTGCTGGTAGCAAATGGAACCCAGAAGCTACAAAAAGATTTCATAAGTGTGCTTCGGGACTGAGGCTTCAAGCCAGAATAACTTCATTTTCCAGAGATGGGGCGGGTGTAGAACTTATTGACAATTCTATGGGTCATCCAAAAGTGATCAATGAGATGCTAATTGCTGAGAAATTGGCTGTGAAGGAAGAGCTGCAAGATAAAAATACTTCTCCAAGTAAGTCTGACAAAAAAGGCAACTAAAGGAATGCTAGCTTTTAGATTTGAAAAGAATTTTCAGCATTCCAGCCAGGAACCATCTTCCTTTTTGTTTAATTATAGATGATATCAATAGTAAACATGCTTAATTCTGAGTATATCGTGATGTTTTTACAACTAAACTGAACTGCCATGTGGGTGGTATTACTGACAAAGAGAGGAAAGTAAAAAATCATTAGATTTGTCTTGTATTAATGTTATGTGAATATTTCTCAGTAGAGAGCGGAAAGTCTGCTACGTGGCTGGAATTTTTTTCATGTTTACTTTCCACTATCTTATTTTTAAGTGTTTTTTAGTTCTTTCTTACACTAATAGCTAAGAACTCTTGCTGAATTTGCTGTTTGTTTCTTATGCTTCTCTTCCTGAAGCATAGAAATGGTCTGTAAAATTCAAAACGATAAAAATATTTGTTAACAGATATTTACATCACGTGTATGCTTAGAAAAAAGCATCATGCAGCATTTTCATGCTCTTTCTAATAGAAACGTCAGTTGGGCACTGGGAGTCAATAGAATTGGCAGTGGATCAAACCATATCTGTGTGCGTGACAGCAGTTACAAGCCCGGACTTGTTTTATGTTGTACCAGCTTATTGCAAAGGTAAGAAAGAGTTCTGTTCTCTGCTCCTAATATTGATAAAGTTATTGTTGCAAGTTAGTTAGTGAGATGAATGCCTATAGTGAACTGAACTACTTGGAAGTGTTGCTTAGACAGCAGAAAAATACAGATGAAAAAAAAAATGCCAAAGGCAGGGGTAGAGGAGATGAAGAGTAAGTACATTCTTCGTTACCTGCAGATGTGGTTAATCATCAAATGTTTTTTTTTCTGCAGATGGAGATAAACTACTTAAGCAGTTGACTGAACTACAGGACTACTGTAAGTCTTGTAAGAAGCAGCCTTTCACACCAAAGCTAGGTGAAGCCTGTTGTGCCAGGTTTTCAGGTGAGGGAATCTTTCATTCTTACGCTTCCTTAACAAGTGTAAAACAGGTTTCTCCCTTCCAAAAAAGGAGAAAAACCTACTAAGTGTACAGTTTTCTTTGTTTATTTGCCAAGTACAGTTTGGTTGTATTTTTAGAGCAAAGAAAGTGAGATAGTGCAGAAGAGAAAAGGGTAAATATGTTGTGCACTGCAAAATGTCTGGAAGAGGACATATTCTGCTGATACATAAGCTCAGTACTTAGAAGGTAAACAAAAAAATAGCGTTAACTAATAAATACTAAATGTTGACTGTGTGTGCCTTGCTACAGGAGATCTAGCTGAGTGCTAATCAGCCTTAACTTAGTAAATACTATAAAATCAAGTGCTTGTGGAAATAATTCATGAAAACAGGGTAGATGAGCTAAGAAAAATACTAGGCAGAATGCAAACCTTCATTTAATTGTTTGTTGGTTGTTTCTGTTGTCCACCGATAGCTTTTCTTGTTTACAGTCATCTGTGTTTGTGAATGTAGTTTTCACGTGTGATTCTTCTTGTTTCAATCTTTGCAGGTGATGGGCGTTGGTACAGAGCTGTTGTTCTAAAAGTTTCTCAGTCCACAGTTGAAGTACTGTATGCAGACTGTGGGAACATAGAAACTGTACCGCTTTCACACGTGCTGCCAATCACTGATTCCTTCTTAAAGATTCCTTTTCAGACAATTACGTGTTCACTTGCAGGTAAAAACAAAACAAATAATAACTTTTTAAATTGAAATTTATCATAAATCTACATCTATTCTGATGATGGCGTTCATTCCTGAGGAATGATAAAGACGATCCCTTGACGTAGCCATCACAGTATTAACCTGTATGCTATTTCAGCAAAATTTCTTAATGAGCTGTAGGATCTTGGCTGTTTATTATGGAAATTTAGTGCCACATTTTCAGAAGCTGTGGTGATGTTATTTGTGAGGTGAAGTGATTGAAAAGAGCCCTTAACAAACTTGATTACTTTTTTTTTCAGGAATAAAGAAAGTTGAGTGGTCTCCATTGGTTCTTGACACACTGAAGGAAATGTTGCTGAATAAATACGTCACAATCACAGTGAAAGGAATTAATGGAAATATCAAATTGGTAGAAGTGGAGAAAGAGAGTGAAAATGGTAGTCTAAATGTAATGGACAAATTAGTAATAGAGGGTTTGGTGAGATACTGTGAAGCTGCAAACTCCGATGTTGCACATCAAGGTACTTATCTTCATAGGCTTCTCAATTTAAGCGTAATTTGAAGAAGTGTGAGTGCTGTAGGAAATTCCACGTACCAGCTCACACATGAACACTGCTTCCCTAGTTTATCTAACTCCTTCATTTACTTTGTGTGTTTTGTTTGTTTTGTAGGCAGTAGAAGTGAGACCAAATGCTGCTGCGCAGAGTTAAAGACGCAGGTAGGTAGGTAAGAAACAGTCCTAACAGTTAGTTAGTGTTTCCAGAATTTATGAAACCCTAAGTGGGAAGCATATGGGAGTAGGGAGGTAATGGCTAACTGAAACGCTGAAGATCAGAGAAATGAATATGCCAGTTCTTTTCTCAGTTTTTTTAAGGGATAACAGCCATATTAGAACAGCCTGAAACTGACAAGAGAGCATATAGATCACACAGGTTCCATTAGTCTGTGTTTTGCCACACATCCAACTCTGGGTTTTTTTGTTTGTTTGTTTCTCGGGGAGGTTGTAGGGCTTTGTTTTGTTTTCCCTCCTGGAGTATTAAAGGCTCAGACCTTTTATGTCTGCTCTGTAAGGGTAGTTGGGGTGTTTGCATAAACCACAGCATGTAGACAGCGGCAACTGGATATTCTTTCAGTAACAAAGCTGTGTTTTGCTGTGGATGCAGCTTGACAGACAGCTGTATGCATAAGGAAGCTTGAGATGTGTATTTCAGGTGGCACAGATGAATATCAGTGCGTGCAGCATTCTGTCATGGAGCAAGGGGTGAGCACTGGTGTTCAGAATGTTGAAACTTGCAGCTGTTTGATAGTTTCAAGAGCTTTTTGTCCTGGTAAATAAGACCGAGATGAGGATGTTAATTAACTTGCAGTAGTCCATCTATTTCAGTCAAGGAATCATCTTTAAAAGATAAAAATCAGAATTCTGGTATATTCTTTGAAGATCTCATTATAGAAAGGAACCGCATATTCGATGAACTGACGTGGAACTTGGCTGAATTCGTGGTTTTAGGATCTGCCTTCATCTGAAAGCACACGCATTGTTTTCTTGCTATTTCTTACACTTTGTTTCTCCCACAGCTTAAAAAACACGAACGGATTCTCCTCTTCCTTTTAAATGAGCACCTCGATCCAGACAGATACGAGAAAATGAAGAGAATATTGGAAAGCTGAGTCTGAGGTTCTGTTCCATTTATATAGAAGCACAAGGTTGGAAAAGACCTCCAAGGTCATCTTTTTTGGAAGAGCAGTACTGAAAACAAGAGTTGCTTCCTCTGTTTAAATAACTGTATCAGTCTGTATATTTGGACTGTTACCAAATGTATGACGTTAACGATTTCAAAGCTGCAAGCTGAATTTTCTGTTCTGTTTTTGGTTGGTAGCTCAGCGTTGGTGAGCTTTTTTTGTTTTGCTGTTGAATGCACGTAAACCTATGGAATTGTCACAGCATCTTGAGAATACCCCGTTAACTTAAAATGATTGTAATCATAAAGTTCAACTTTGGTACGATTGAAACTGAACTCTTTGAAAGGGTTGATAACAGCAGGGCGAGGGGAGATGGTTTTAAGTTGAGGGAGGGAAGATTTGGGTTGGATGTCAGGGGAAAGTTCTTTACTATGAGAGTGGTGAGGTGCTGGAACAGGCTGCCCAGAGAGGTTGTGGATCTCTGGAGGTGTTCAAGGCCAGGTTGGAGGGGGCCATGGGCAGCCTGGTCTAGTATTAAATGGGGAGGTTGGTGGCCCTGTCTGTGGCAGGGGGGTTGGAGATTCATGATCCTTGAGGTCCCTTCCAACCCAGGCCATTCTGTGATTGATTTTACTTAAACAACTCTATCTTAGCCTTTCCAGTCTTTCAACTTAATTCCATGCCCGTCTAAAGTTAGACTGAAAGTTTTCTTTATAAACCTGTTTTCAGCATCATTAAAGGCTGCCTTCTCAGTTTCTACCTTGTCACCTTTTTCACACTAACAGGGAAGTCCTCTTCTGGGCTATGACAATCCATCAATAATTTGATTCCACGTTTCTCTGTTGCAGCTGCTCCCTTGCTATGCTGTGCTTTCCCTCGCATTGCCCTCCTCCAGGTGCTACACCAACTATATGATATAAATGTTGCGATAGAAGCTACTGTTGAAGTACTTCTATTTAGCAGAGCAGCGCTTGCACTGCGTGCATCAGTGGCGATGCGGAGCAGCCCCCAGCCTGGCTGTGTGTGCGGGGGCTGCCCGTTCTGCTCGGGCTGTTGGCTGACCGATACAGCAGCATGAGTGGGAAGTGGAACTTACAGCTCGGCTCCTTTCTTCTCTTCTCTTCCAAATCCCGGAGCTCGTCCCGCACGTTTGTGGGTGGGCAGAGCGCGCTGCAGGGGGTGGAGCACGTGGAGGTAGCGAGTGTGAAAGGGACCGACCCTAAACCCGCCAGGTGTGCCCTCACAGTGCAATATAAGGGCACAGTGCCCCTTAATCCCCACTTCTTAGATCACATCCTCAGAGTGGCTAAAGATCACCTTCCTCCCTGCTTCTAAAAGACGGCTGCGAGCACAGCGCCCATCCGCCGCACGGCTCTGTGTCCCACCGCCACCTGCGGGGCGGTCCGGGCAGAGGCAGAGCTCCGCTCCCGGCTCCTCCTTCTCCTCCCTGCGGGGCCGCCGAGGGTCGCGCAGAGCCGCGCGTGGGAGCGCCGTCGGTGAGCCCCGGTCTGGGAAAGGGGGTACGGGGGGCGGGCGTGGAGCCGAGGGGCCGCACACGGGCAGCGCTTAGGGGATGGGGGGGGGCGGCGAAGTCCCGTCTTTAAGGAGCAGCAGACAGTCAGACCCAGCCCTGCTTTGCTGCTCTCGGGTGAGTCGTTTCTGCGGGGTGCGGCGGGGAGAGGTGCTGAGCGTGCCGGGGCAGCTCCCAGATGGGCTGCGCCTCGCGTCTGGAGTGAAAGCTGTCTGCAGAAGACACAAAGAAGACTTTATTGAGGCTCCTGAGAGACTGCAGGACCCGAAGCGGTGTCTGTAGCGCGCCTAGGCAAAGAGGCGAGGATGCTTTCAGCCTTCGGGTGTGCGCAGTGGGGGCTGTTCCTGGCGTGGTGCCATGGCCACAGGTGCAGCTGGGTGAAATAAGCAGAGATGTGGGACACTTTCATTGGGCATGGCGGGGATGGGTTGATGGTTGGACTACATGATCTTAGAGGTCTTTTTTAACCTTAATGATTCTACATCCTGAGAGCTGAATTGGATAACAGAGATGACAAACAACAGTCCAGCCTGTGCTATGGGTAGTCAATACAACTTAAGGCTTGTAAAGCTACAGTTCCTCTCCTTCAGTTTTGGGTGCTTGGGGAAGAACAAAGCAGAGCTCTTTGCTCAAGAAGGTTTGCTGAGGTGCAGAGTGCTGATCCTCACCCACCTGTTTAGGGAACTGCTTGCACCTGCCGTGGTGCAGGTCCATCAGTCACTGATCTCTCTCAGCTGTGGCTGCTCCTGGCTGGGACGTGCAGAGCTGGCACTGCTTGCAACTGTTCAGCTGGTCTCTGGGCAGCCCGGTCTGGTGGTTGGCGACCCCGCACATAACAGGGGTTGAAACTCGATGACTGTTGTGGTCCTTTTCAACCCAGGCCATTTTATGATTCTATGATTGCAGGATTCACACCTGTGCCCATTGCCTTGAATTAGCTCCCAACGTGGTACACCACCAAGTCCTTTGCATTCTTTCGTGACCTTGGTGTAACTATATTTGTGTCTTTCTTTACCTTACACGGTGGCTGATTTATCTCAAGACACCAGGTTCACACAGGTTCCCCTCTCCCCAGCTGTCCCACAAAGCATTTCCTCCCATATCTGTACTCAATACCCACTGCTGAAAGTTTTGTGCTTGAACAGCTCAGGTGGGCTCTGGCTTGCTGGGGTGCCCTTGGTTGGGGCATCCAGCAGAGGATCAAGAAGATGAGATGTCTGTGGAATGCACTTTCTCTGGGGGGAGGAAGCCCACTGAAGCCGTTACTTGATGCAAAACCAGGAGTTCTGGATAAAGTGGCTGGTTTTGTAGAGCATCTTATGACAATTTAAATCTTGTTTCTCACTTGTAGAAAAACATCGAAAGCTGTAGAGTGATATTTTGGTGTGTATTTGAGCAGTTCTCCCCTTAGCTATCCCCAGCCAGGGCAGAGTGGGTGCCTGGGGTTGTGTCCCACGTGCCTCTTAGCTGCCCACTGGGGAGGTGAAGCAACCTGAACTGGGCGCGTTCAACCAGTGCCTTACTTTGGAAACCAAAGAAACTTCCCAAGCCCTCACTGTTTGGCATGAAAACAACCCCACAGCTGTGACATCTGGCTGCAGGTGAAGGCTTGCCATTCCTCTGGTGTTGTCTGCTCTGGGATTAGCTCCCAAAAAGCTGTCCTGGGGGCATGGCAGGAGCATGACCTTCCCTCCTGGGCACGTGCTGGAGCTACTGAGGGGCACAGGGGCTGCCTTGATGGAGTTCTGGTTTGTGTTTGCCTCCCTTCCCTTGAGCAAACCTGAGATCTGTTCATTTGGCCAGGTGATGGCTTGTGAAGCACTGGGGACTGGAAGCTGCAAGCCATGTAGCCTGGGCCATGATCTGGAGGCTGGGGTGGGTGCCAGAATGCTCTCAGTACACACAGCCCTCTTCATCTGGAGAAAAAATAAATGTATGTGTTGCAAATTGAAAGCCAAGGCCTCTGCCAGACATGCTGATCTGAATCTGAGCCTGCATGGGAGTGCTGCTGCTGCCCACCAACAAAGCAATGGCAGACTTTCTGATTTCAAAGAAACAAAGTGAGCAGAGAATTGACCTTTCTGGCTGTTTACACATGAAAGTGTCTCCTCAGGAAATAGAAGGCTGGGTGCTGTTGGGCCTGGGTGCTGTTGGGCCTGGGTGCTGTTGGGCCTGGGCAGTCCCTCCTTCCTTGCAAAACTGCCTTCTCTGTTTTGGGACGAGCGCATGGGAGGAACTTTCTTTTCTATCATTCCTTCTATTTGGATGCTTTTCCCCCATTTCCTACCCTTTTCCCCATTGCTTTTGCCCTCAGCACGTGCTTCAGAACTCCTCATGTGAGACAGACAGCAAGGAAATGTTAGCTGCAGGGAAATAAGCCTGCTTCAGGGATTGGGTTAACATTCCTTTCCTTTTTTTTTTTTTTTTTTTGCAGATTTGTCACCATGAACCTCTTGCCATTGGAGTCCCTTTGTGTTTTCCTGCTTCCCCAAGGTATTGAAAGCCATCTTTTTGCATCAGGGGGTTCTGTGGCAGATGTTTCCCTATCTGCAGATGGACTTCTTTGTGGGAGGGATGAGCTGAACCAGTGCCTCCCCAGGAGAGTTTGGGTGAAGCCCTGAAATGAGGGAAAAAGCAATACCTGGGGAAATAGCTTTTCAGATGTGTGTCGGATTGGTATGTGAAGAGTCTATTCCAAACAAAAGTGGATTATTCTGATATCAAAGCTCATAGATGTCCCCATGTTCATAGATGTCTCCGGTTGCAGCTGCTTGGTGTGTCTGTGCCTCTGATTGTGATCTCCAGAGCCAAACCTCCCCCAGCTCTCATTCTTGCAGTTCCCTCATTAGTTTTTTTTCAAGGCAGTTTCTAATGTTGATGGGTGATGGTCTGATTCGTCCCACAGTTTGGTTGGCATCGGGCATGCAGAAAATCCATGCTGACCAGGAGATGATTGGCAAGATCTCAGCTGCTGGCCAACGTAAGTTTGTTTTTATAAAGCAAGCCTTCTACCTTCTGAATTCTATGTCAGTGCCTTGAAAAGGTCTCTACAGAGTGGGCAGGCTGCCAGTGAGCTCTGTCAGAGATGCTGGGGAACATCTCTGCAAGCAGGGGTGACCAAGGGCAAGTCTCTGAAGGGGTGGGATAATGGGCAGATCTCTGGGAGACATCTCTGTCAGTGCCTTGCAACTGCTCGGAGAGTTTGTGTTTAGAAAACCAGAGTGTGCCTTGGAAAGTGTGCTGTAGATAAAGCACATCTGGCTCAGTGGGGTGCGGTGCACGCTGTCAGCGCCTTGCAGTTCTCTCCTGTGCTTCAGGCTGGGATGGGGCTCACTCTGTGCTTCTGGGCTCTCTACGTCCACTTACCAGAGCTGCTGGCTCAGTTGCTTTGCTGGACTCCAAGAGCTGTGCTAGGAACCTGAAATCTGAAATGTCCGGGGAAAGTCTTGCGAACTGTGAGCACTGGACAGAACAGGAAGGGGGCAGCACGTGGGGCTCGGGCTGGGAGCGTGGAGCTGCTCCAATGTGTGCTCTGCAGGACCAAACTGCCTGCATTTGTTCCATTTGCTTCTCGAAGGTGAGATAAATACATTCAAGTCATTTTATTTCTTTTCCTTTTTCTTTTCTTTTTCATTGTTTTCTACAACATCTGCCTATCCGCCTTCTGCAGTCACCTGTGACCCAAGCGTGTGTCTTGTTCTCTCCTAGTGATGTGGTGCTCGGCTTCTGTTGATATCCTTTTCCTCTTGGATGGCTCCTACAGCATTGGCAGAGGCAGCTTTGAAAGATCGAAGCACTTTGCGGGCAAGCTCTGTGATGCCCTGGACATCCATCCAGGCAGGGTGAGTGTTGGGAATGATCCCTTTTGGTTTCCAGCAGTTTGATGAAGCGTGTGAGAAGGCCAGTGGAAACTTACTGAGTGAAATGGCAGAATTCAGCCTAGCAGCTGCATGGGTAAGAGCAGGTCTTGGCCAGTTGCCCTGTTGTTTCACCCCTGCAATATTTGCACATATGATGGGCTGCTTTCTTTCCTAGTCTTTCTGTCAATCCTTAGATAGGACTGAAAATCAGTAACCTTTTTAGCTTTGAAGATGTCACGTTCCACTAAACTTCTTCTAAGGCTTCAGTGTGATATTCTGGGCAATGTAAATGATTTTGCCTGTTTACGTTTTCAGGCGTCTTCAACTATAGTGAATGGTTTTAGGGCAGGCAATGGAAAAATGGTTGCCTGCTGTGCTTAATGCAAGAAGGAGCTGCCGTTAGTAATGGAAAGATTGCCCCCACAGTGTCTAATTGTTTTGGTATACAAGGTGTTACTTATAAACTTAATATGTTTCTGAGGCTCTAAGCTGCTCTGGGAGGATAAGTACAGATCTTGAGCTGCCTGCAGCCGTAGCAGAGCCTCCCATGTTTGTTTGCAGCTGAGCTTTTCTTGCCTTCTTTGTAATGTGTGTAGATATTACTGTGCCCTTTTCCGAAGTTAATTTCGAGTGCCAGGAATTTGGTGTGCAAAACAGTGTTTGTTATGATAGGATTTAGTGTTCTCCAATGTGTAAGTTGTTGATAAGAGTGACACCCCCACAGACACCTTTCTTTCACGCTCTAACCTTTCCTTTTAGGTCCGTGTAGGAATGGTGCAGTTTAGTTCAGCTCCCCACCTTGAGTTCTCACTGGATTCCTACCTAACCAAACAAGAGGTGAAAGAGAGGATCAAGAGGACAGCGTTCAGGTCAGCTTATTCTACAGGTCTTCTCTTCTTCTGGGCTGTGAATGATTTCTGGACTGAGAATTTACTGAAGTGTAGACGTGGGCACCTCAGCTGTGTGCATACCAGTGTGGTGTACTCAGGAAAGGGGATGAATGACCGGTGTCTGTGATCCATGATGCAGTCCGTCTTTGTCAGTACAGGCTGATAGGGAAGAAGACTTTCAGCATCCCTCTGTAAGGTGGTAAATAGAGGAGTGTTTCTGTGCCAGGCAGTGGGTTATGTCCTTCCTCAGGCAGGGGGTGCTGGGTTGGGGCACCCTGCCATCATTTGCAGGGCTGCTGCAGGGTTGTGCTCACGTATCCACAGCCATGGCTTATGGAGGCAGCAGCAAGCATCGTCTTCCCATCCATCTAAGCACTGGCAGGACAGTGTGCAGCTTGCATTTCTGGTGATTACAGTTTTCTTTGTCCTCAGAGGTAGTGATGAATTGCCAGTCCCTCGGAATCTCTGCACGTGTGCCTGCTGAATTCAAGAGGATCTGGTTTTTCAGACAGAAGCCTTTTTCTTCCTGAATGTTAAGACTTGGATGTGTTCCCATGACCTCAGGAAACGGAGCCAGAAGCCCAGAAACTCTCAGAGGCTCTCAAAATCCAAACTTTTAATCTCTGAGAAGTATTTTTGGATCTAGAAAGGATCTGACATCTACCCCAAATAACCTGTTCTGGTGGCAGGAGTGTCGGTACAGCCTGCAGGTGTCTGCTCCTTCTTTTGTCCATCTGCCCCAGTGCTGCAGGTTGGCTGGGTGTTTCTCAGGGATGTCTGCTGCTCTCAGCATACTGAAAGCAAACGGATCAGTTCTGACTTCCAGACAAGTCATCAGCTGGCTGGGTTTTGTTGCACTACTTTTGATAAGCTTATCAAATCAAGAAAACCTCTTGTGTCTTGCTTTCTACTAAGTTTTCTCTGTAACATTACACATTTCTCTTCCTTGGCTGTGGCTTAAAGGTCTGTGAGAGCAGAGAAAGAGCAGCAGTGTTCAGTGCCTGGCAGTCAAATTCTTTGATGACAACAGATGGATGCTGACAGATCAAACAGAAATAATGACCTTGCGCTTGGCCATTCCATCTACTTTAAATGAAAACCTGACATTTCAAAGTAGATGAAATAGTTACAGACAGATTCCAGTTGGCTTCTGATAAGGCAGGGTGTTTGGTGTTTTGGTTGAGAGCCTCCCTGACATGCTCCTGATGAGCCTTTGGCCAGCAAGGCGTTTCCCAGCCTCAGCCCCCGCTCCTGGTGCGGCGCTGAGAGAAGGCAGCCCCAGGCTGTGGTGAGGCAGTTGTTGGTTTATTCCGAGGCAGACGGTCCCTTTCTGTGAATTTCATCCAAATACCTTTTGAATGCATTGGCCCATGTCAGCTAAATTTGGCAGTGATCTCAGAAGCAAAATCTCTTATGATTGTTTCATGTGAGTTTGGTCACAGTAGAGAAACCTTAGAGCTCTTTCTAAGGAAAGGTAGCAGGTGAAATCCACATCAACTTTGGCTTCAGAAAGTCCTTATTGGATGCGTGTTTAAGGCCTTTATCCACTGTGCCAAAAGCTGGTGGAAGTCTTTGCTGTTTTGATTGTGTACGTTCCTGCTAGAGACTGTCATTTCATGTATCATTTTTGATGGCATTTAATGGTATGTGGAACACGGAGCCCGCCCTTGAGTAGGCACCTGAAACAGTCTTTTCAAGTTAAGTCTTGTAAGCAAAGAACCGTCTGCGCCCCACAGAGCTTGCTATCAAGTACTACTAGTGTAAAAGTGCAGCCTATAGAGACAGCCACATCTTGTATTCTCTCTTGTGTATGCGTAGCAGTCCCCTTTTTATTGTCCTCTATAGCAACAGAGCACAATAGCAATTAAATAGCACCTTTGGAAAAAACAACAAAGGATTCTTTGGCAAGCTGCACCTTGTTTTCTGAAGTGATATTTAAAGTTGCTTTGCTTGGCAGTTACTACCCAGCTGCAAGGCCTGAGGTCTGCCATTCCCCAACACTTAGCAACAGCCCGTTTTACCAAGCTGATTTGTGTCACTGCTGGAATGTTGTCCCTTGGCACCTGAGTCTGGATGCTTTGTTACTGTGAGGATCAATGAGTTCCTACCCAAAAACATTCCCTTCTCCTGAGCTGAATTCAGGGGCTGCCAAAATATTGAGGTGGCTGATATGCATCCAGAAACTGCTTCTGTGGGGTCAAGCAAGAGGGAGAAAATGGTTTATCACAGAAGGATACAAATGAGCTGAAGAGGATAACTCACTGTGTTTAAAATGGCCCCGTGCCTGTTTCACATGATCCCATCTCTAGAATGAGAAATGCTGGGTGCAGCCTGTATGAATGCCAGTGGCTGGTGCAGCTTCTCTGTCATACCAGTGCTGCTGACATACAACAAAGTGAAGGCATTGCTTTCAGTTGAGTTTAGTGGTGGTGTAGACAGCTGGAGCATCGGGTGGCTTTTCTTTATGCTTACTTTGCTAAGGGGGTACTGGTGAAGCCCTGAAGAAAGCATGTCTTGTATTTGTTCCTTCTGAGTTTCTGGGGACATGCTAAGAAGCTTTCCGCATTTATCTTTTCAGAAGCTTTCCTACAGGATGGGTAAGTTAACCCTTAGAATTAGCAAAGGAGAAAAAGGCACAGTCTTCCTGCACACTGCTGGACTGCAGGCTCTTGGTCACAGTCTGATCCGCTGGAGGGAAAAGGTTGCCATATAGCAAGAGTGTATAGCACTCCTATGCACCAGGAGAAAACAGACACCAACATCTCAGGAGTTTTCCATGTTCTGCCCAGCTGTGCTGTTTCTGACTGGAATATAAGAGGTTGTTGTTAAACAGTGTTTCCAAACAGCTCTTAAAGGAATTTTAGATGGAGAAACAGGGGTAATTGAGACATCTATCACAGCTGGAAATACTGCAAGTATCCTATAGGTCTGGTTCCTGCTCTGATTGCAGGAGTGCTCTGCTGTGCTAAGTCTTCTGGAGCCAGCTCTGGATTGAAGAGGTGGGAGGCAAGGATAGATGGGTAGGACCAATGCAAAGGTGACAGGAATGACAGGATTAGACATCTCTCTGGATGCCCTGTGTGGCAACAGACAAAAATATGCAAAGCTCCTTGCTACTAGAGAATGGAAATTTGAAAATCAACAGGTAAATTCAATAGCAACAGAACTAGTTTAATTTCTGCTTTTGCAATGTTATCCCCCTTGTCTCTAGAGGTGGCAGCACAGAAACTGGTCGGGCTCTGAAATACATTCTCCGTAAGGGATTCCCTGGTGGCAGGAACTTGACTGTCCCCAAGATCCTGATCATCATTTCGGATGGAAAGTCCCAGGGCAGTACTACAGTGCCTGCCATGCAGGTGAAGGAGAGAGGGACCACCGTTTTTGCAGTGGGAATCAAGTTTCCAAGGTAGGAAACCATCCACATATTTGGAAAGGAGGGCCCAGTTCCCCAAGTGCCAAGTGTGGGGTTTGTTTTGCACTCAGTTCTTTGGGGGTGATGTGGGGCCTGGTTATACCAGCGGCTGAACCCCTTGCTCTGCAGGTGGGAAGAGCTGCATGCTGTGGCCAGTGAGCCCACCGAGCAACACGTGCTCTTTGCCGGCGATGCCAGCGATGCGGCCAACGGTCTGTACAGTGCTCTGAGCAGCTCCGTCTGCAGTGTCACCACACCAGGTAACCGCAGTCCTGCCTGCCTCCCTCTCACACCTCTGCTTTGAACTTTGTCACTAAGTGAGGAAAGATGAGATGGTGTCAGAAATGGACCTGAGACACCCTGGCTCTAGGCACCATGTCTTGGAGCAATCACACTGAGGAGCCATGTGGTCTACAGCACTTTGAGATAACCTGTTTCTGGTGTCCAGGCTTGTCAGATGCCTCTCGAGATAGCTGTAGGTTGCAGGATCCTAAGTCTTTCTGTGGCATTCACCTCAGGAAATGGGGATGCTGGTCCTTGCTTGTGTCATGGGTAACAGAGAGATTATTCCTTCTAGAGACTGTCATTTCACAGATCATTTTTTATGACATTTCATGGTACGTAGAGCATGGATCCATTTCTTGCGTAGGCACACAGCTGTGCTAAATCTTCTGTTAGATTTGGCTGTGTGGTAAGTCAGGCAGGGCCTCGCAAGAGATGGAAGAGACAGCCATGTGGGGACTAGAGCGGTCCATAGGTAAAAGTAAATCAAATACGTGAGTAATGAAGGCACCACAGGGGCTGAGAAGTGCTGCTGAATTCAGCAGTGCCAGATGTGTGGCAGAGCAAAGGAGGCAGAAGAGTGTGTACCTCAAGAGCTGGAATATACTGAGATTGACCACAGAGAATTTATCTTCTGGGGTCTCGCAGAGGCCTACTATACTTTTGACAAGTGTAGATGAAGAAAGCTAATTTGCTTCCAAGTGGTGCTCCATGCCTACACAGATGCTGTATTTTTAGGCAGTTGACCCCAGTTTGGTTTGCTCTTCGCTACAGGCTGCAAAGTTGAATCCTTCCCTTGTGAACGCAGAACTCTGGAATCTGAGAAGGAACTGGCTGGAAGCTATGTCTGCTGGAAAGGCTCAAAGCAGCAGAATGTAGTGCATGCTTCACTCTGCCCTTTTTACAGGTGAGTCTGACACCCACATCTCACCATGACTTTGCTGGGATGAAGACAACGCCTTCTTCAATATGGCAAATACACACTTGTGTTCATGGCCTTTATTTCATAGAACCATTTAGGTTGAAAATGACCTCTAAGATCATTGAGTCCAAAAGTCATGTCTTCTTAGATTAAGGAAACGATGGAGGGAGTTGAAAAATCCGATGGGGAGGCATAGTTGAGGGATGAGATTTCCCAGTCTAAGCCTTATTTTTCTGGTTCCCATTACAGCTGGATAAGCCAGATGCCTGAATTAACGTTGAATAAGAAATTCACACTGCTCTAAAATTTTCATTCCAATTTAGAGCAAAAAAGTTAACATATCTTCTGCAGCAACTTAAGAAGAAATCTATTGAAGCCTTAAAAGTGTGTCCATAGTCCTTAATTCTAGAATGGTGGAAGTATAGAATATCCTGAATTGGAAAGAACTTTAAAGGATCATCAAGTCCAAATTCTGGCTCCACACAGGACCACCCGAAAATCAAACCATATGTTTGAGAGCATTGTCCAAATGCTTTTTGAACTCCAGCAGTGTTATGGTAGAGTTCAAAAGCAAAAGAGCAGACTTGATGAAATGAAGCGTTTTAGTTTTGCTGCTCCACTTAGGATAGACGTTTTCCTTCCAAATATTTGTTTTGAAAAACTGCCTTTTCGAAGGAAAATCTGTTCCATTGAAAACAAAGTAATATCAGCCTTGAAGTTGCCTTGTTAATCTTTAGAGCCACAGTGGATTTTATCCTCCTGTTTAATACTGAACTTCCCATTTCAGAGTGAAAAGAGTCTCAGTAAAACACCCATCCAGATGCTTCCGAACCGTATGTACAGGTAGGACTATTATCTTTTTTAAATTTCATTTACAAAGCAGAAAAGATAATAAGAAATACAAAGAGGCAGTTTTTACCCTCACTTCTAAAGCTTTTGTTCTGAGTGAGAATTTGAGGCACGGTTGTCTGGCTGGAGGCATGTAGCTAGTGGTGTCCCCCAGGGCTCCATACTGAATCCAGTGTCATTCAACGTACTCATCAGTGACCTGGATGGAGGCACAAAGTGCACTTAGCAAGTTTATTGATACCAAATTGGGTGGAGTGGCATATACACTTGAGGACTGCGCTGCAATTCAGAGAGACCTTGACAGACTGGAGATGTGGGCAGAGAAGAATGTAATGAAGAATGTATTTACACACATGTAAGTTCACTGGCACTGTCGCAAAGCAAAAGCAGAGAGGTTACAGTCTGCTTTGCTGTCTTCACTGCTGACAGCTGTTCCATCTGTGTGAAGATGCACGTGGCCCTGCATCAGTTCCTGCTGCAGGAAGATGGGCTGAAGTTTGGACCCTTTTCCACAGTAATAGTTGTGTTTGTGTTGTCACAGGATGGGAAAGTGTACACTCCCTGCTGACTTCACATCTTCTCCTTCTTTGGTTCCATTTAGACCCTTGTGACTCCCAGCCATGCCAGAATGGGGGTACATGTGTCCCAGAGGGACTGGACAAGTACCACTGCCTGTGCCCAGTGGGATATGGAGGAGGCGTACACTGTGGTAGGTGTCAACCTGACTTCTTCCTCCTTCCTTCTCAACTGTGTCTTGCCTTGGTAAGTGCCCATGGCATGGCCATGGGATTGGGGGGACTTGGGCTGCAGCCTTTGGGCTGTACTCCAGGGGATCAGCTGAGTTTTCTCTTAAGCCATTTGAATATGATTGAATTAGTCCTAGTGACTGGGTCTCACCAATACTGATAACGTCACCCTGGCACAAGTACCTTAAATGTAGGTCAAACGTGAGTAGGAAAACAGAAAAACTGTGAGGCACGTAGAAGTGCTTGTCCCTGCACACGTGGGCCCAGGAGGGACTCCTGATTTGGGGAGTTCAGTGTAAGCCTTTAGAGGCTTATGTGGCACACACCCAAAACAAATATCACTCTTGGCAGAGCTGCCCTGCGGCTTGAGCCATGTCTGGCAAACCATTTATGTTGCTGGACGCAACAGACCTTTCTACACCACCAAGCTTCCAGCAGGCACCAGCAGAGGTGCTCAGCATGCTTGTTTCTGCCATGCATACAACAAACTGCTGTCTCTCTTTTCAGCGCCAAAGCTGAGCCTTGAGTGTGGTGTGGACCTCCTTTTCCTGATGGACAGCTCAGCAGGGGTCACACTGGAGGGATTCCTGCGCTACAAGGCGTTCCTCAAGAGGTTCCTTCAAGCAGTGATGGGCCGGGACTCACCAGCAAACGTGGGGGTGGCCCAGTACGATACCAACGTCAGAATACCCATTGAAGTAGGACAACACAAGGATGTGTTTGGTCTCCTGAAGAGCATCGATGCTTTGAATTTCAGCGGGGGAGGAACTCTGACAGGCAGAGCCCTGCGGTACGTTGCTCAGCACGGTTTTAGGAGAACCTCGGTGTTTGCAGATGTGCTGGATGACCTCCCACGTGTGGTTGTCTTGCTCACTGACTCCAAGTCCCAAGACCCAGTGGCAGAAGCTGCCAAGTATGCAAGGGACAGGGATCTGTTGTTGATTGGTGTAGGCAGCAGCTTTGTGAGGGCAGAGCTGGCTGAAGTGACTGGCAACCCAAAGCAGACCGTTGTCTACTCGGACCCCCAGGATTTGTTCAACAGGATCCCAGAGCTGCAAAGGAGAATTTGCAGTGTGAACAGTCCTGAAGGTAAGAGAGTAATGTAGGGGATGCAGAAGTTTGTCAAACCAAGAGGCCTTCTGAGCTCCGTTGGGGTGTAGGGGAGGACAGAAGGATGAATGTCCTTGTTTTGCTTGTGTCAGTCACAGGTTGAGGCCCTAAGCTTCCATTGTTGCTCTTATGATGGGGCTGTATCTGTTGATGTTAAAAGGCCTTATATCACCCTTTGCAGTCAGCGGTGGGCAGTAATGAGTTCGGCCTGCAGTTTGTTCCCCTGTTTTTTTTCTGGAATATATCTATATACTGAAAAATATTGTGTTTGCACTCTTTTATCCAGGCTGCCAGGTGCAGTCCCTTGATTTGGTGTTTGCAGTGGATGCCTCAGCTGGAGTTGGCCTGGCGAATTTTCTGCAGCTGAGGGACTTTGTCAGGAGCAGCTCTTGGCACTTCACCATCAACCGGGATGTCACCCAAGTTGCCCTTGTGGCCTATGGTAGCAGAGCTCACACTGTGTTCGCTTTGGACACCTACACAAACAATTCAGCTCTCCTCCAAGCCATCAACCAGATGCCATTCCTTGGGGACGTGGCCTCTGCCAGCAGCGCCTTACTCCACATTCACAGTGACGTGATGACGGTGCAGAAAGGAGCAAGGCCTGGTGTCAGCAAGGTGGTGGTGCTCCTCACAAATGGAGGTGGCATGGAGGAAGCAGCTGCCCCGGCTCGGCAGCTGAGAGACAATGGTGTCATGGTGTTTGTGGTTGTTATTGGGGACGCAGAGAGGGACACACTGCTGAGGGTTGCTGGGTCTCCCAGTTACCTGGTGCACATCTCTTCCTATGAAGACCTGCAGCGTTACCAAGACCTCATCACTGAAAGAATCTGTGAAGGTGAGAATGTCCTAAGCTTGCTATTTGTGCTGCTTTCAGCAGCTTGTGGTAAACTGTAAAACAAGCAGAGGGGACTTTCTTCTGTAGACCTTATTACTGTAGGCTTTATGATGTGTTAAAGAGTGATCTTGTTGTCACTTCCAGTTAACAGGTGGGAAGACCATATCATATTGAGATCTGGTGGTTGTCCAAAGCAATCCTAATGGGAATAGGAGTCAGCTTTCCTGAGGTTCAGAGTAGGTGGTGAGATCAGGCTTCATGTGGCTGCTCTTTCCATCCCTCTCATGTCTGTGTTCTGCCTACACTGACAGAAAAAAAAAATTGCTCTTTTTTTTGTCATGGCTTTAAATCTGTAGAATTTACTGTGCATTGTTGTAAGCTCTGCAGTGTAGGTGAGGAGACTGAAGGGCATGCATTTCTGCAGCCACCAGTGCCGGTCCTTTAGTGAGTACTCTGCTGTCTCCTTCAACATCTTTGTGCACGTGTTCCTCCTCAGTGTCCCACTATGAGACACTGAAGATTTTGTTGGCATTGAACAGCTTTTAATCCTAAATCACCATCTGTCTGGTTTTGAAGCCTGCATGCTGATCAATATAGGTCTTCAGACAACTTCTGCTTAATTTTGTTTGCAGGACCAAAATCCTTGGCTCTGAGGCATTCAGGAGGGCATAATTTTCAACTGTTCATGTAAAAGATTATATCTGTGCAAAAAAAAGTGTTCTTTCTTCACAATTTCACATCTTGAGGACCAGTCCCCAGCTGGGAAAAAATGAACACTGAAATCAAGTTTGAGACACTGATGTACTGAGTGTGAGTGCTTCTGTTTGATTGAAATGAGCTTTTCAGAAAGGGAAGCAACCTGGGTTTTTAGGCATTAATGGTGGAGAAATGCTTCTAGTTCCTTGCTGCTCCAGCTGATCCACTCGTTTCACATTCAGGATAGTCTAACATCTATCTCTGTGGTCTGGTGTTTGAACCCCTATGTAAGATCAAATGAAGAAGCAATTAGAGCAGCACTGTGATTAACAGCACAGTCAAAGGTTGTCTCAATGTATTGGTGTGCTGTGACTCTTTGGGGGTTAGAAGAGACTGCAGAGCTGTCTCTATGGGCCAAGCAGCCTGTCTCCTGGCAGGCTTCTGCAGGCAGTTTCTACCTGGAGCTTTTCAGTCTGCATCTACTGCGATGATATTTTCAGCTGTGTTATTATCAAAACAATCTGCTGTACCATGAAACGAACCACGAGGCCACGGGTGAAGGGGAAGAGTCTGCAAGGTTCAGTGATTCTGGGTAATAACATATTTCCTGAGACTGAATTGTTGCTTTCATTTCATGTGCAGGTAATCACTGTTTGTTCATATAGGCTGGGGCCAAGGTTGATGGAAAGATAAGCCCTTCATTCAGTCTTCTGCTCCAAGTCCAAGGCTTAATAACAGAAGCACTGTCTATGAAAGGACTAAAAAAAGACTCGTGATAAAAGCATGTGAGAAACAGGCCCTGCCTCAGGACACCTGGAGTATTGTGTTTGTTCTGAGGCACGGCTGAAAGGCCAGAAAATATGTCTTGGGCTCTAGGAGAAAAGATCCGAAGCAATAATTATATGTAATATCTGTCTAACGAAAGTACAGCCTCCTGGGGTCATTGCGGGGTGAAGTGAAAGATGCTTATTTAGGGTGATGCGGTGTTAACGGTAGGTTTGAGTGCAGGGTGATGGGGTGTGGGCAGAACAGCGTGCTTCCCCCAGCAGGGACCCCTGCGTTCTGTTCTGCAGAGCAGAGAGCAGGAAGGCTCTCTGGGCAGCAGGGAGGGCAGGGAAGATGTGTGTGGGTCTGAGGTCCCTCTGACTGTGCTGCTGGTGGCTCTGCCAGCACTGCTAAATGCAAAGGTGTTGCCTTGGGGGGTGCGCTGTGAGGCAGAACCCCTTCTGGGATCTGTGACAAAGAGGTTGTTTGAGTCCATGCAACGTCAGCAGGAACTGAAGAGTGAAATTGTTCAGATCTCAGTAGGTATTGGTAGATAACTTCCAATGTTAGGTATGTGTTTGAGTATTGGTGTGTATCAGCACACCTATGTTGAGAGAATGGCTATTATGTGCTGTAATGTGTAGTGAGCATTCTGAAGGATATTTATATTCATATCCCTCCTTCCCTATTCCCATTGTCTGTCTTTTTCCTCCTGTGGAGCTAAGGGCAAGGCTGCAGGTCCAGACTACACCACGCAGTGCTTCACTGAAGGAATTTCACACCCTTCCCAGCTCTGTGCAGAGGTGCCAGAAGGCTGGAAGCAAATTCCTCTGGGATGCTGCTACTTAACCCAGTGCATCCACAGCATGGAGCCCTGCCAGCCCTGCTGACAGCCGAGCTCTGCTCCCTTAAGGGGGCTGGGAAATCTGTCACATACTTCAAAAGAACAGTGCTAATAACAGCTTAGGCTGTGGTTGTGGGCTTTTCTCTCTAATCTCTGAGAAAAAAGCCCTGAAATATTTCTTCTGTTGTTTTCCGCTCATTTGTGGATGATTTCTTCTTCTTGCTTCTCTCACGTATAAGCTCAGCTCCTCTCCAGAGCACAGCGGGGTTTGAACTCGGGTGGTATTTGGGGTTGTGAACTGCTTGGGGTGTTTGTCTTGCTCTACACTGGCAATGTCTGGACCTGGGGGCTTAGAGGTGCCTGTGTGTTCAGCACACAGCTCTGAAGACACTCCATTATAGGATCAGAACACGTAGCAAAGCCAGCCTTTCTCTTCCATAGATTAAACACAGAGGAGTTTGTTGCAGGCTTACGCCCTCTGCCAAACGTGTGCGTTTCGTGTTCTGTTATCCCCAGATGACATTTTTCTGGGGTTTGGGTTATTAAATTGTTCTCTGAAGCATTGCTGATGGATATGCATTTAACAATTAATACTCCCTTAATGTTCCTGACCCCGCTGTTCTGCCTGTGTTTGTTGCAGAAGCAAAAAGCCCTGTGAACCTGTGCAAACCCAACCCGTGCATGAACCAGGGCGTGTGCATCCTCAGGCCAGGAAGCTACTGGTGTGAATGCCACGGCTGGGAAGGACCCCACTGCGAGAGCAGTAAGGCTCAGGGGGTGACAGCTGCAGCACCTGCTCAGCCCCCCCAAACCCATCCCAAACCTCCACCCCTTCCCTAGCAGAGAGCTGGCTGTAGTTCCCTGGCAGCTGTTTGGTGGCTGGGTCTTGGTGCTGAGGGGACATTGAGTCACATAGAGAGTAGAGAGGTTTGGGATGCTGAGCTGCACCGTTTTACACATTCACTAAGCAAGTTAAAGATGGAGAAGGTCTAATAATTTTACTAGTCCTCTCCTCCATTCTATTTCCCTTTCCCTGGGCCCTGCTAGAACAAAAACCCTTCTCCTGGCATCTAATGTCTGTGAAGTGTTAGACATCAGGCCCAGCAGATGTTTGCTTCTAACATGTGTGAGCTAAGGCTCAGAAGGTGTTTGCTGGGCTGTAAGGGACTGAGCATGTTCCTAGAGTGCTTACCCCACTGTTGTTTCTCTTCCTCTCCAACAGGAGTTCCCCGAGGTGATTCTCCAAGATCCCCAGTCCTCCCTACAGACTCCCACGTGCAGCAGATTCCAAGCAGTTTTCAGCATTTCTCCGGAGCCCACCGACAGCTGAAAAGGTCCTGAGATGCTGACCCAGATGTGCTGAGCTCCAGTTCTCCTCCCATGGCCACTTACTGCTGCTCACAGGCACGGCCCAGCAAGCCATTGCTGCCCTTGGTTGAGTGACTGGGCCATTCCCAGTTCCTGCGCTGCACAAACTGGGCTTTCCAGTGCTCTTTTGCTTTTGGAATCAAGTAAATATTTGATATTAAGTATTTATTTTTGGCATTTTTATGTGTAATTGTTATATTTTTAACAGAGTTCTTGAGAGGTCTTTGAGTTAGTCTGAAAACATGTAGACATCTGAGCAATTCTGGAACTAATGGCGGGTTATGGAGGTGGCAGCTCTGGATCCCAGAGCATAGGGGTCTTTAAGGAAGCGTTGAAGCAATAGGCTGGGTCAGAAATAGGCATTTTGTAGCTGCCTGTTTTGTTAAGGTTTGAAAACGATTGGTTTTGCAAAACATCCAGTGGATTGCGTGACCCCAAAGCAGAGCTGTGATGGTTGCTGTGTGATTCTGCCTCCCCTTGGTGTTTCCAGCTGACCTGGTCCCCAGCACAGCAGCAGCCTCTGCAGACAGAGCTCAGCCTCTCCCGGGCTCTGATAATATTTGCGTCTCCAGAGACAGTTTGGCCTTATGCTTCTATCCTCCAGAGCAGCACTGGATCACCAGGTCAGTTTGCCCATGAAGCTATGAGCTGTGCTCCCCAGGACGGCCATTCACACTGTCCTGTTGTTCTCTGCTGCTTTTCCCATGGCGTCCATCCCCTGGGCAAGGTGAGGGCAGCCCTAAGCAGGGACACGAGCAGTGGCTGCCAGTCCCTGTGAGAATAGCACCTGTTGTTCAGAGGAGGAGAAAAACCCCTTCACTCAGATGTCCTGGTCTGAATAGTAACATCAGATGTATAAAAAGAGAGACAGATTACTCTGCAGGTTCACTGTCAGAAGGACAATTGCATGAGGCTCTCCTGAGACTGAAAGGTGGCACCAAGACAGAATAATGCTATAGCAGGCTGGGAGAAGCAAGAATTTCCTCTTTTCAGTCCACGGTCTGTGTCCTTTGGTGCCTGAGGCACAACAAAAGAGGCTCAGCTGCAGGAAGGGCTGATCTTTCGATAGAAAGGTAAGTGATCATACCAAGATCGTTCGTATAGGCAGCGCTGCATAAGCATCGTCTCCGCTGTGTGTTATCAGAGGGGAGAATGGGCGACACCAGGTTCACAGCTAACCTCACAAAGCCACGGTTTGTGTTTGTGGAGCTGGCTGGATTCCAGCTGAGCTGCACAGGAGGCTCTTCCCAATCTCTCTGTGCATTCCCTGCTGTGTGGTGGCTCTAAGATGATGACTTTTTCCCCTCACTGCCCCGTTTGCAGTCGTCCCTTTCTGCAGGGCTTTACCGAAGGAGAGCACAAAGCCATCAGCACAGCCCAGTGGCCCCGCTTGTAGGGGACAAAGCACTCTGTGAGGTAAGGAGGAGTCGGGGCGCTGGGAGGAGAGGGAACAGCCAACCTGGTAGCACGAGTTGGGGAATGCTGGATGTGCACTGATCCCACAGCACAGCAGGACATGGCTGAGCAGCTGTTGGAGTTGTTCCTGGCTAATTTCTTGGCCCTTTTTCCTGCAAATCTTAATTAAGAAAGGGTAAGTGGCTCGGGGCTCTGACGCAACTCCTGATTAAATTCATTCCTGCAGACTTGCTTTGAATTCCATCAGAAATGTTTAATCAGAATGTGTCTGAAGGGAGCTCGTGCCCTGAAGGCTGGGCGATGCTGGAGCCTGGAAAGCCACGTGGGGGTCCCTGTGAGCCAGCACTAATCCTGTCTGGGTTAGCAGGGCACAGAGCCCATGGGCAAGGCCAGCGCATCACTGGGTGTCAGGACAACTGCTAACAGAGCTGTGAATTCCTCTTAATCTGTAGGACTCCTGCAGGAACCTTCACTGGTCACGGGCCAGGTGCTGACTGCAAGGGAGAGCCTATTTCTCCAGCAAGGATCTGGGATTTAGGTAAGTGCCATGAATTTCACCCCCTTGGGTCTTACCTTCCCTCTGCCCTTGTGTTTCTTGTGCAAAGCAAGCAAAATCATGCCTGTTGTGAGTAGTAAACGTCACGTGAGCTCTCCTTAATGCCAGCTGTTGTCTTCAGCTCACAACAAACATGCAGATCTTATTCTCTGCAGTACAAGTGAATTTGTTAATACCCCATCCATTTAAGCTAACTTCTACACCTTAACAAGAAATGTTCAACTTTAAAACGTGGCTGAGATCCCTGGAAGCTGTGTTTGTTAGCAGGTGGTTCCGATGGGGATCAAGGCAGGGTTGTGCTAGGAAAGGCTGGGGCTGATACTGATGGGCAGAGCTGCTAGGGAACTCTCCTTGCTAACCCTTTTTCTTCCTTTCCAGCTAAACTCCTTCCTCCTTTTCCCATCAGTGATGCGAGGAGGCACCAAGCACTGCACACAGTTACTACCCGGTGGCAAGCAGAAGGTAAGAGACTTCTCACATACTTTTTCTCTCTATTGGTTTTGCTGTTTGAGCTACTGAGAAGAGGCTGCTTTGCGTTGTTTGTGCAGACTCCCAGGGATCTTGCTGTGTTCAGTAGGTTAACTAGCAGAAAGGTTTTTCATTTCCACTGTTGTCACTCTAGAATACTGAATTATTTGTTTAAGACTTAGTCCTTGTGGATGGCCTAGCTAAGGAGCTTCATCATGCTGGTGGTTTGAAGTGCATGAAAGACACTAGAAAGCAGATCAGGGACAAGCCTCACTAAAACAGAATATGCTGGTAACGTAATATATTCAACATTTTATTATAAAACCCTCTAAAGCGCCACTTTATAGGTCACAGTTAGAACAAAGGAAATGATTTGAGTTAAGAAAACAGTGGGGGATGCAGAGACATTACTTAACAATTCTTGTCTGGGAAATGTGTTTACCACCCAGCAGAGCCAACAGGGCAGAAAGTACAGCTGCTCTCCTCCATCGTAGCTGGGTAGAGCTGGACAAGCTCTAGCAGACAGCAGGGTGTAGGGGGAGAGTGTGGTGCTGTGCGTGTGCTTAGGGTGGGGACAGGAGCTCCTGCCAGCTTAGGATGGGGCAAAACAAAAGCTTCTTGGCGTCCGTGGCCTCCCTGTGCTTTGGAGAGGAAACTCCAGGTGGATGGATTTCTCTATGCATCTCTTTGAATTGTAATGTCTCTATGTTTTAGCAGTTCCAGGAACACAATCTCTCTCATTGAACAGCTCGGACACGGAGCAGAGGGATGAGCTTTGCAGGACACAGCATCCAAAGGCTATGTTAAGTTTTAATGATCTAGAAATAAGGGTGATAGCACCAGGACAGCTAGCAGCTGTCAAGAGACAGGGAGGAGAGCAGGTCCAGCACTCACCTGAACCCATGCAAAGGGGCTCTTTCCTCCAGGGATGTTTAGCAATGTACAGCTGCTGCTATGGGCAGTGCTGCAGGGACCAGAGAGCATCAGCAATGTGGTGCTGAGTGCCAGGGCCAGGAGCACAGAGATACCTCTACCTCCTCTCAGAAAGGGCATCAGGATCCAGCATCCTCATCCAGCAGGTAAGCAGGCCTGGGACTTTGGTACATCATTAACAAGCCTTCAACTATGATTATTCTTTTTCAGAACCAACACCCCAGGTGAAGGAGATCAAACTCCTCAAGAACTTTTAGTGACTGCCTGGAAGATCATTTTTGCCCAGAGCCCTTGGTTCCACCAGTCCATAACACAGCATGAGAAGGTGAGTGGGGATTCTCCTCCACATTCTGGCAAATCAACCCTACCACAGGCTGGCAGCATTAAGCCTGTGGCGTGATGCATTTAGTCACTGAAAATCCTTGCTGCATGTGTACGTACAGTTAGTTCCCCGTTATGCTGAGAGGGTCCTTCCTGCTGGACTGGTGCCTGCGTGCTTCTCATCTGTGTCTTGCTGATCAGTCAGGCCTGGGCATCTGGATGATGTGCAGCTGAGGGACAGCCAGCAGCAAGGCAGGTGAGACTTTAGCTGGCTGCAATTTGCCGTGACAGGTTGAAAACCATGGGGGTACGATGAATAGCAGAGGCCCGTCCTGAACTCACTACTGTCACTAATATAAGAAACCTTAATAACTCGTCAATAAACCTTCAGAGTAGAAATACACAAAACACCCCTATGTACAGTAACATTCTTGTTTACAGTAACTGGGTTAGGAATCTGATGCGAGGATTGCCACCGGTTGTTATTGTTTTAGCTACTGATGGGACTTGTCTGGAAAAAGCAAAGATTGTTTGGGATAAGTGGTAGTAGCAGCAGCTGCTGACTCCACTGCTGCATCCAAGCAGGTGGCGTGAGGCGGAGGAGGCGCTTGGTGTGGGTTGTGTTGCACACCCAACATCCACCTACTGGTGTTCGAATCCCCTTTTCTATGCATGGGCAGTTCCAGTCTTTAGTCCATCTCTGAAAAATGTACTTCTAACTCGCGCCTTTTTTCTCCCATTCCTGCCAAAGACCAGAGGTGAGTTAGTCAAAATGGTAAAGCTGGCAAGCTGCAGTAGCTCTAATAAGCTCAGGAGCAGCCTGAACATCTGTTACCCAAGTAGTTTTGGCTACTCAGCAGGGACATCTACTTTCATTAGAGACTTCTCATTCCAGACAGCAGAGGCACTGCTGCACATGAGCAGGATGGAGATGGTGTGCAACACTTAAAGGAGAGGCAAAGAAAAGCTCAGCCAGTGTCTTTCTTTCGTTACAAAGACAGAACATAGTAAGGAGAACTCCAGCTGGAGCAGTGGAGAAACTGAAGCTGCTCCTGTCCACGTTGGGCTGCTGTTTCCAGCCACTGGAGGTATGGTCTCAGACCCCATGAGATGCCAGCTATATTGCTTGGGGATCTCCCAGGAGCAGACTGCCACACTGCCTTCTAATTGAACCTCAAATGTATATCAGCATAGTTTCAGTGAGAGTAAACCACTCGTTTGCTCCAATTGCTGCCAACACAAGCAGTGTGGCTCAGCTCCAGTTCCAGTGATTAATTTAATCAGAACAAACTTGGGTGAAAAGACCAGAGGAAAACCTGGCTGCTGTGAGGCATGGGTCAGCATGCTTCCCAAACACCCAACCTGACCACAGCCATCCCTGCTGGGCTGCCTTGCTGCCAGGACAGGGAGCAGTGGTTACCCCATGCACTCACTGGCACATTACCTTAGCTTTCTGTAGGACTGTCCCCTTCCCTGTCACCATGACGGACAAAGGCCTGTTCTTCAGAGCTGTTGCTGAGTTGACTGGTGAGCTCTCTGCGCTCGCTGCTGGGCTGACAGATTTTGTTTGAGTCTGCAACAAAAATAATGGAAATCATGATGACTTCATTCTATGGAGGGAGATCGTTGCCTTTTTCAGCACTATCGTGTAGTAAAGCTCCACACTCACAACCCTGTTGTTTTCCAGTGAAATACTGACTTTGAAACCTACCCGGGGGGCTGTGTTCTCCAAATGCGTGGTGTCCACAGTGGTGCCCAGCGTCACAGGACCAGACTCTGCCTTCCTCAGGTTCTCCTTCACCTCTACCAGGCTGAGCTCCAGGTCCACCCTTCGGCTCTCCTTCCTCTTGCACTCTTCATCTATCTCCTTCAGCCTCTGCTCCAGGTTCTTGTCTGCAAAAGCAGGTAAGGTGCTGATGGCTGCAGGAAATTGGGTGCGTTTGGGGATGAGCGGGGGAGCAGGGATCAGCTGCAGGAGTTTGCATTACTCCTGTACACATGACTTATATTTTGCCCCAAGATGGACCATAGCAGAGTCAGCTTCTGTTCCAGTGTGATGTGGTCTAGCGCAGAGTGCCAAGTCTATTCTGGCTGCCACGGAATCAAGGCAAATCACGCCATCATGGCAGGGCCTGCCTGTCCCTCCCATGCCACGAGACAGAAACAGGGGGGCTCCACGGTCCATGCTTTTCCAGTATTTCAGCACTGACTCCCCTGGCAGTGGGGCTCATGTTAGTGTGCTGAAGTTGGTGATGGAGGTGCAAAGACCCTTCTGGTCCAAGGTTTGTCACCTCTTTCACCTCCATAGTCCCCACCTTGCCTCTTGCCTGGCTCTACCTGTGCAGCCTGCAAGCATCTCCTTCAACTCCCGCCTCTCCTTGCGCAGCTGGGTGAGCTGAGCCCGGATTTCATCCTTCTCCTTTTCCAGCCGCTCCTTCTCCTCCGTAAACCGCTTCACCTCTGCCTCTGTCCTGTTCTTGCCCAGCTTTGTTTCCACCGCTGCCACTGAAAATGCAAGCCCCCAAGACCATCTCAGACAGGGAAAAAGCAAAAAGGAATACATTTTCAGGTGCACAGAGTCAAAAATGAGCGAGACTCATGTAAGCCTTAGAAGGCTCAGCAGGCTGCTTGTATACCGCAGGGCAGAGCTCCCCACTCACCAGGCAGTGGCATCTTGGGTCGGTGTGCGGGCACCAGCTGTGGGCTGCCCACTGGTACAGAGCCTGCTGGTGGCTCGGGGGCGGTCTGCGGGAAGGTGATGTTCTGCTGCTGCGTCTGGATTTTCACAGTGGGCACCTGTGCTGGTGGCTCTTCAGGTTCCGGCTTTTCTGGGTGTTTCTGAGGCAGAAGATAGGGGAAAGGAGGTGGGATGATGTGGTGGGGAACCAGATCACTGCTGAATCCTGGCCCCAAGCCACACTTACATACCTGCTCTGAGGTCTCCTCCTTTTTGCAGGGCTCGGCATCCTTATCCACTGGGGCTGTCTCAGCTGCGCTATCTGCTGCAGCCTTATTGCCAGCCCTCTCTAGAGCTGGCGAGCTCAGGGACGAAGGCTGACATGGCTTCTTGCCAGCGCAGTGCAGGAAGGACTTCACTGGGGTGAGATCCAGGTACACCCTGTCTGGGTCCCCCTCCAGCTTGCTCTCGCTCTTGGGTACTTCTTCCTGCAAAAGGTGAATGTTCCCATGAAAAGAGACCATCTGCTGCAGCCAGAAGCACAGGCCAAGTCTCACTGAAGAGCAGAGCATGTCAGGCAATCTGAGATGTTCTCCATAAGCTCTTCCATGATTGAACAGAGTCACAACCCTATTTTCTAAGTCATTCCTTAAGGGATATTTAAAGTGTATGGAAAGTCACCCTCGCTCTCCTTCATTATATCTTTCCAGTGGTTGCAGCAGCCCCATGTGGGCATCTCAGTGTTTTGTAGATCTAGGATCGGAGCCCTTGTCCCCAGCAGAGCCTGCCTTGTCCTTATGGGATGGCTTTCCTGCAGTGGGAGGAATTTTGGTAAAACAGGGTCCAAAGAACCCACAGCCACCAAACCATCCGTGCTGTTAGCAGACAGAAACTGGGGGCTTTCATTACATGTAACTGCAGATCTAAATGCACCCTGCTGAAAACCTCCCCACATTTCTCAGCAGCTCCTCACCACTGCCCACTTCTCTCTGCCTCTTGCAAAAGCCAGGATGGCCCCAAGGGATAGGCCTCCCCTTCCCCGAGTGCTGTTCCCAGCTGGTGCACCTTACCACTGGCACGTCCGGCAGATCCACATCATCATAGAGCTCTTCTTGCTGTACCCTCCCCTTGGGCAGGTTGTCGATGTAGGCATTGGGCTCGGAGTATTTCCTCTGCATTAGGCTGTGAATGGGCACCAGGACATCCTATTAGGAGGGGGTGGGTCTTGCTGCATCCTCACACTGTGCTGAATTTTGGGACACCTGTGCTTAAGGCTCTGCTCACCCAGCCCCACCATCCTGGGTGCACACCCCTTTCCCCATGGCAGCAATGCACAGGTTGAATGCATCACGTGGGGACAAGTGCTGTCTTGTCTTGCACTGGCTTTCAAAGAGAGCAATCAAGCTGCACCCATAGCTGAAGCATCTAGGGACTCCTGTCCAGCTTGGTCCCCACTCCCCCAGCTGCCAGAAGCCCTGTGCTACCCCATACGTACAAGAAAGAGTTCTTTGCAGCGCTCACAATGCAGGAGACTCTGTCAGCGTCCACATAATCATAGGTAAATTCCTCTGGGTCTGTTTTTGAACCTGACTCAGACAAGAGGAGCCCCAGCCAGTGGCCCATTTCCTCCGAGGACTTTGCCTGTGAGGTGACCAGACAGATGTTATGAGTAGCTACAGCAGCATCCCTGGGCTACCGCCAAGCTAGCCTTTGTAGGGGACTGCACTGGCAGCCCTCTGTCCTTGCAAAGAGGAAGATCAGAGTATTTATTACAGTAAACCTGAGACTACGTTAAAAAAATAAAGAAATATTGCTCTGTATCTGGACTGATTTGCAAATTTGGGACATAGATATCTAAATGCAGCTCGTCTCTGCCCTAGAATGTGTAGTCAGCCTGCATTTTGCTTGCAGTGGTGAGCAACTCAGCTGCATAGGAAAGTGAAAACGTCTCTAGGACTAAAGATACTTTCATGGAGCCAGCTGTGGAGAGAAGAGTGCATTTTCTGTTCCAGACCAGCAGAGTGCAGTAACACGATTTCCAAACACCAGACCCAAGCACAACAAAGCCTGTGCATTCCTCATACCAGAGCCCCAAAGCCTCCCCAGGGCCTTAGCAAAGAAGAGAAGGAGAGAGATTAAAATATGGTCAGGGAAGAACTTCAAAGAGAGCCCCCTAGCTACAACACACTCAGTACCGAATTCCCAGTGCAGGGAAATGCCTGACATTTTGCAAAATTAAACATTAAATATTGTGCCTGGAAGTCAGATTTAGCAAATAGCCACATGTACTTTCCAGCAGTGGATGACTTCCACCTGAAGCAAGAAGTGGGCTGATGCAGACATCTTCTGCTTTGATTTGAAGCATTAGAGCAGCGAGTACAAATCAAAATTCAGGGTAAGTGAATCCCAAACTGGAAAGTATATTTTAAGCTTCCCATCTGTTTTATTTAGCATAGAATTCAGTGCCAGGGAAGCCAGCCAGAGTCTGTACATTGAGTCTGGCATCCCAACAAAATACAGTTTCTTCCATTCACAAAACATAAATTTTCTCAGTACCTCTTCGCATCTGTAATTAGGCAGAATTTCTTGGACACGGACATACTCTGAAGCAGAGGCTAAACAAAAACACCTAAAAACGTCATGGCAGGCACTCAAAGTCAGTTGTTTAGCTATAAATATTCCACCGACTGGAAAAATACAGGAAATGGCTCACATTGTCCACCTCCTACTATAATCACGCTGTTGTCGTCAGAGAGAACTAAGATTAGAGATAAGCAGTGCTGGATTCAGGCAAAGGAAAGTAACAGATGGAGATGAATTCACTTTCAGGAGCAGATCTGTGATCAGTTTACTTGGGACGCACTCATAACCCATGGCTGAAAATTCTTGCTTTCAGCAGAACAAGTTCTCTATTTCCTCTTAATCCCAGAATTAAATCCATGAAGTGACACTCCTCTCATCAAACATCAACTATCTAAAATGTGCCCTATATAACTTAATCATCCCAGCTTAGCCTGTAGCCTGCGGAGAGAGATGGGCACCTCCAGAGGACCCTTCATCTCATCCTAAGATGAGTGCCTAAGATGAAGGCTGAATGGTCCTCTGGAGATGCCGGCATCAGAGGCAGCCTGGACTGCCTGCCAGGACACCTTCTAGTTGCCTGTGGGCTGGTGAAACAAAGTTGGATGCTTCAGACTCAGTTTTGCTGGACTGAAGGTTCCTCAAATGGCCTTGAAAGCATTTAGTTTGCAGGCAGAGATTTTAGGCCCACTATGACACCCAAGCTAAAACAGAACATGTATGGAGATGTACACCTCACCTCCAGAACGACCCGTTCTTCCCCATTGTGCAGGATGCGGAAAGAATAGAGATGATCAGGGCTTGGCTCTGGGATAACTTCACAACCTGCCAAACTTAGGGGCTGCTGAGCCAGTTTGCTTCGGTTCTTGTCCTGGTAGAAATGGAGGTGACCATCCTTTATCTGACACCAACGGGATTTCCACTGGCTGTTCACTAGAACGTTCAGGTAACCTGCAAGCAAGCACAGGATATCTAGTTGTACTTTACACCCTACAGGCAGGTTCTGAGATCACTGCAAAAAACCACAGGCAATGATGAAGAGCAAAAAACAAAGGTGAATGGTCCTGAACCACGCAAGACAGGTCGAAAGGGTGAAAATCTGTTCAAAATGGGACACCTGGCATTCAAGTTAGGTTTGGAGCAGCAAGTTGGCTGCATATGGTTGGACAAAACTAGTCCCAAGTGATGAATTCTAGTTGACCTACACGACCTCCTCTCACCTGAATCCCACGTCCTGGCTAAGCAGCACAACGTGGATGCCTGGCATTATTTGCCCTTCTTCTTGAGTCACCCTGTGAGCCCTTGGCTGCCCTCCTAAGCAACAGTCACCTAAACGCATAAAAAGCACCATGAGGTGCACGGAATTACTGGCATAGACCAAGTTGGTAGTGGCCCTTTTGCCTCCTGCAGTGGGGTGACTTGATGCATAGCGTAGCCAGGTGCTCACCCCACAGTGTACACCCCTCACATCACTTACTTGAAGTCTCCAGGGATCTCTCTGGGCTATCCAGAGAGCTGGATTTTTTCCTCCCGAGGTTCATCAGGTTGCTTAGCTTTAGGCCAGTTGTGCCCTTCTTCTTAACTACCAAAAAAAGAAACAAAACATGCATGGCTTTTCAAACTCACAGACATGCAGCCCACTGTCCCAGCTGGGTGTCCTGCCCCACAGCTCCCTGCACTGCAGCCATGCAACACGGCACTATGGCACACACCCACAGAAACTCTGAGCTGCTAATTCATTATGCAAAAAAAAAGCAATGAAATCAAGTTCACAAGCAGTTTTCACCCCACATCGGGTCAGTATGGGGTGGCAGCAGCAGGCAGCAGAAGCAGGGTTAGTGGCATGCTTTCCCCGTGTTCCCAGGGGGAGTTTTTACCATCCTTTGTCTCGACCGCCTCAGGGTGCCCATCTGTGCTGCTGCCACTCTCTGAGGCTGCAGAGTACCTCTCGGAGAGGTCCACCTGCCAACAAGCACAGGACATCAGCTCTGCAGACACACACAGCCTGCCCTGCCAGCAAGCACTCAGCCCAGGGAATTTCTTTTCTGGCAGGGAATGCTCAGGTAGGAAACCCACAGCTTAGGATTTGATGCCAGTAAGGCTGTGGATGCCCCATTCCTGGAGGCATTCAAGGCCAGGCTGGATGTGGCTCTGGGCAGCCTGGTCTGGTGGTTGGCGACCCTGCACATAGCAGGGGGGTTGAAACTCGATGATAATTATGGTCCTTTTCAACCCAGGCCAT
>PPHD01000116.1:0-35095 GCA_002909625.1 Bambusicola thoracicus
CAAATTGTATATATTCTAAGAATATATTTGCTAACAGCAGACTTAAATTTCAATAATGAGATGTCTACAGGCTAAATAAATGTACCTATCAAGTAGCTTTATAATTTATAATGGATACTAGATTCTCCCTTGTAAGTTGCTAGAAGACTTTTATTCTGGTGTTCCATGTACTAAAGGCGTACTGGCTTCAATACTGAGAGGTATTTTGGAACATGAGCAGAATTTATTTTGGAGTCCTACAGCGCTTGCTGAATCTTCACTTATAGAGTACATTGCTAATGGAATTGTATGTAGTCATTACAAATGAGCCAAGGAAATAAAATCATGTCAGCTGTAATATCAGAGAGGAAATGTTCTGCCAAGGAAATAAATAATTTGGGGAAACTCCCACTTTCAGAGTATATATTCTGGGGGAACTCCCTTTGCATCTGTCAGCAGTGGAACTGTGTGCAGGAATAGGACTTGGTCCTTTGCATTTGTACTTCTCAGTTCCATGATGATGGTGAACTATGCTAAATTGTGCTACGAGCGCTGGTGGAGGATAGCACATAATGATCAAATCAAAGTCAGTACGTCACCTTCTTGTGCTTCTGCCAAGTTTAGGCAGGGGGAACTAACAACAATTTACAGTTTCATTTTAAAACTGATATATTCTTCCTCTTTAAGTTTATTTTAGATACTGTACATTGTGTGTGTGTATTAATATACAGTTCTGTATAGGTACATATATATATAGAAATACACGTATCTGGTCTACTTACAGTATAACTTCCCTTACCGGGGAAGAACTGGAATGAGGAAATTATTGCAGAAGTTTTAGGAACTGTCACTTATCTGGCACTGAAAGTGGATTTCTGGAAATCCAGGCTTCTCTTCTTCCCTTTGTTATCGATAACGATTATTATTGTTACTGTTCTGCAGGTCACCTGGCAGAAGTAATTCTGATGCATGGTTATTCGCATTTTCACAGGGCTGCCTTACCTAGCAGATGAAGTATTCAGGTGAGTAACTTAAACCAGCTCTTTTACAATACGTGGTTGTAGAGTATACTGTTAACAAATGCATTCTCTCAGTATACTGGATGTTTCCCCACTGTGATCTAGAAGCTTGGTTTGGTTGAATCACTAAAACAATAAAGCCTATAATAATCTACTCCTGATTCAAGCTTATTAGCCAGTAGAAAGCATATAGTTGTCTTTCCTGTCTTACTATACTACAAACTTTTACCAAAAGAGATAATGTATGAACTGTTACGTTACTCTGAGTGGAACCTGACCCCTGGGATGGCTACTTGCTCTGGTGGAAGAGAAGTGGTTTTTGTGCTTTTGTTCTCGTTGTTGGTTTGATAATTTTTCTGCCTCATCTCTTGCTCAGTCCGCTTTTATCTGCGGTCCATTCTTGCAGTTTCCTGTAAATTGGTCAGTAAGAGGAAGCTCTCATGCTGCAGATAGCTCAACACTGAACCAGTGCGTTAATACCGGTGAGGTTAGTATAGCATGAGATACACCTTTTATTGCTCTTGCTTTCGGTAAACTTGGGGTAGGTGTGGTTACTTTTGACTGCAAACAAGAGCTGTTATTAACATTGCCGGAGATGATTGGCTGTCTTTCACAAGCAGTGGTCCTAATGGAGTGAAAACCAAATGTAAAGGTGCTTTTGATGTTTTGGTTCTTCCTAAGTGAGATCTCATAATGTCAGAGAGATGAAGCGACTGCTTCTGGTTGAAATTCTCCCTGAGCTGGGTTGGTCCAAGGCCAAATAAATGTTAGTAGCCTGAAAACCATATGCCAACATTCCTTGCAAAACTGAATTTTGCATTGAGGAGGAGGACATTTATTCCTTTTTCACTTCTGTGACAGACATGTTAATCAAACCCATTACAATTTTGCATCTATTCAGGCTCTGTATTTGTAGTTTTGAAACACAGCCCTTCTGATTAATGTTTGGTCTAGAAAACTAAGCTGAATTTTCATGCTACTATATGAATGATCATCTGTGAAACACACAAACGCTCTTTGGTGGTTTTGGTGTGTATTTGTTCCTCACCAGAACAGCAGCTTGTGTCTGTGCACATGTGAGGTGGCCTCAGTTCTGACGGTATTCATTCTCTGTGACCATCTGGACAGTGATAGAAATCACCAGAGAAATCGAAAGGGGATCTTGGAACTTGAAATAAAAAAATCTGTATTTGTGAATGCTTATATGAAGAGGGCATTGTCAGAAAGATTAGAATGGAAGAAGTAGTACTTCAGGATGCACTGCATGTATGAAATACTAACTAACAATGAGACTGCAGAGCCCATGGAGCAGTGTGTTATGGCTGCAAACTTTGGAAGGGTAGAACCAAGGCTAAAGTGTATCAGGCTGATGTTTGGAATGGATGTTTTGCAGTGTTACATCTACTCGAGCACTGCCTCTTTTGATCATAGCTTTTTTTAATGAGGTAGAGATAATGGCTGAAGGATAGTAATACAAGCTTAGAAGAGTATGCTGGGTATCAGAGAACAGTCGTAACATAGCAGAGAACGGGGAGAGGAAGGACTGCTTTAAAACACTCTGTGTTAATTATTAATACCAGTTGCTAATTTCAACTTTATGCTGTATGGGACAAATTCCTGTAAGACTTGTGCTCCAGATCTCACACAGCTTTGTTGCCCTTCTCTGGACATGCTCCAGAGCCTCAACGTCTTTCTTGTAGTGAGGGGCCCAAAACTGAACACAGCATTTGAGTTGCAGCCTCACCAGGGCTGAGTACAGAGGGATGATCATCTTCTTGCTCCTGCTGGCCACACTATTTCTAATACAAGCCAGGATGTCCTTGGCCTTCTTAGCCACCGGGGCACGCCGCCAGCTCGTGTTCAGCTGAGTGTCAACCAACATCCCCAAGTCTGTTACTTCCACACAGACGCTTCCTCCCAGCTTGCTTTAACCTGCAAACTTACTGAGGGTGCACTCAATCCCCTAGTCCAGGTCATCAATAAAAAGGTATTAAATGGACAGGCCCCATTACCAACCCCAGGGGAGCACCACTCGTGACAATCACCAGTTGGATTTAACTCCATTCACCACCACTCTCTGGGCTCAGCCCTCCAGCCAGTTCTTTACCCAGCAAAGAGTGTACCTGCCCAAGCCAGGGGCTGCCAGCATTGACAAACTGCTGAATTGCTAATTCACAAACTGCTGAAATGTAGCATTCTTTGCAACTTTTGTTGAAAGATTTGTTAAATAAAGCACTGAGTCAGTTGAGTGCTGGTTCTTATTAAATAGGATTATAACATTGTCTTAATACGCTGTTCTTTACAGCACACAGTAAGTGTGCAGTGCATAGTCTCTGCTTGCCCTTCCTGTATTGCCTGGCCTGGAAGGAGTCTATTCTGGAAGTAAGCTTTGCTCAGCATGGCGGGCTGTGTAAGGCTTGTCGATCGTTCTGCAGTACGTGAGTTGCTTTTGAACTTTCTGGCACGGTGTGTTGGCTGATTGCAGACCAGTGAATGATCTGAATTCTTTCAAGAGCTCCAAATGAAAATAATAACGTGTAAAACAATGGCATTTATCTTCTACCGTTAGCTGGTGATGCTTGTCCTGTAGCATTGTTGCCCTTATGTTGCAAACCCATGGATAAGGATTTCATTGTCTTGTGGTTTGTGTGGTGTCAAATGTACAGACAGGGCTTGCTCTGAAGCATGTATATGCTGCACAGTCTTTCAGAACAGCCATTTCAAAGTTAGTGGGTTGAAGAGGGCAGGACAAATTCCCGCTATTCCCAGGGGGAAAAAGGGAGGTGTAGGACTCAGCATAGTTCTGTGGTGTGAGGCGAGGACCTGAAGGCTCTTCAGAAGCATGGCAGCTTCTGCCTCTGCTGGTGCTGCCTGAGCACACTGCAAGGGAGAAGAGCTACCTTCTTTTTCTCCCATGGGAAAGCAGTTGGTGGGAAGGTGAAGAAGAGGCAAGCGAGCGCTGGAAAATCCCCCGCTGCGTGGCTCGCAGTCTCACAGGGGCTTGAGGTAACGCACAGTTTGATTTACAGCCTCTGTGGGATATTGGGAAATCTGACAAAGACAGTGCTGCCCACTGACTCTGGGGGGAAACAGGAAGTAACAAAGGAAACCAGTCATTGCCTAGGCGTCCCTTTTGGCCACGCTGCAGTGCAGATGTACAAGCAGTCGGGGCACGGCTCCTCCTCTGTGTGTACAGTAGTTATCGCCGCCGCTCTCAGCCTTTTTCTACGCAAAGAGGAGAGGAGCACAGCGATGTTCCTGTCATGCCTGAGAGGGGCTATCAGCAGCTAATGGCTTTATCCTCGCAAAGGAAACTATCCTACGGTGAAAGTGTCAGCAGAAAAACTATGTGTCGGTTGGGCACGGTGACAAGGTGAGTGCGTGTTTCTGGCTCGTATTTCTGTCACCTTTCCTCTTTTAGGTAGGGAGCAGACTAAAGCTAAGAGAAGAAAACTGGCTCGAGGAAAAATGCTTTTAGCTTCTGCATCTTGTGCAGAAAACGGTCAAGAATGGGAGGGGGAAAAATGAGGAGAGTGTTGGTTGGAAACGCTCACCTGATAAGAAAAGCAAGTTGAATGGAGTGAACTTATTTATACCATGCACCTCTGTCAGGCTTAGTTCTCTGTTCCCTTTGTCCTGAAGATTTATTTCTTCTCAGTGTTTGTGCTACACTTAATTCTTCTGAGCAGCTATTGTGAAAGAGGCTGTTGGGAGTATTAGGAAATGCGATGTGTAACTCAGAAGTGGGAGAGACATGAAAGGGTATTTCAGGAATACTGGGAATGTTTATTAAATGATGGAAACAAGACCAGAAATTTTTGCAGAAAGCAGTTTTACAGATGATAAATATGTAGGTGGGGAACTCGTTTTTGCTCAGAATTGCAGCGATCACGTTAGGAAAACTGTCACTATATTTTTCTGTATGTGCAGCGCTGCTGTAGTTTTGGTTCAGCCTTTTGTGAATACTGAAATTTCAGTCATCTGCCTTATACCGGGAATGCATTCATTTCTGTAAGTTGCACGCCTGGTTAGGAGGAAATCCACATCCTGCTGTGCTAGGTTTTACTTTCAAAACAGTATTTAAAGATTAGGTGTTATCAGATATTATGGAATTAAAATTTTTCTCAGGCACAATTTGCATGGAGACTCTTGTGACAAATCCAGAACAGATTTCATTTTTACTGCAATTCAGGAGACTTGCATTTTTGTTTTCAGCGTGACCAGAGGGCCTCCAGAACTGGCCATAAATATTATTACAACAAGTGAGAGCTTTTAAGACAACTTTTGGCAGCTGTAGCTTCAGCAGTGAGGTTAATGTGTCTTTAGGCGTATACACTGCAAGGCGTGGGGATGATCACATCTGCCGTATGTTCTGCTGAGGTTCAGCAAGGAACGAGGGCTCCTGGCTCTTTTAGGATACAGTCCTCAGTTGAATCAGCCTGTATCAATTTAATTGGGCTGAATGCCAACAGCTCGTAAGGCCAAAAGGGGTAGGTGTTCCTTCATAATCTGTTCCAGATGTGTTACGTGGCTGAAGGAGTTCATTCTGATAGTATTTGAGAAAGGTGTACTCATGGGGTAGGCTTGGACTAACTTTACTGATGCTTCCAGAGTATGCTGCAGACTGGCTTGGTCTGCCAAACAAACTCTGGGAGACTGGTTTGCATGTCTGAATTAATTACAGTATTGGTTGTGTCATGCTCAGTAGTGTTAGCTGCACTGCTCTGTCTTTCAAAAAACTCTGTTGAGTGATGAAGCAAGTCCTATTAACTGCTGTTCCAGTGTCTCCCACTATGCTTTAAAGTCTGTTGTCTCCCACAGAGGCGTAGAGTTGCCATGGGGGTCATCTGAGAAAGGAAGTGGTGCAAGGCCTTTTGCTGCTGTCATCCTCTGCTGGCTCAGATGGTTCATTTCAACAGTGTTTCTGGGAAGAGAAAGCTGATTTAAGAGGCACTTATGCTGGGTCTGGGACTTGATGGAGAAAATTTAAAAATATGTACCTAGTCCCTTGATGACAAGAACGGGAGGAATAAAGTATGTGGCTTTTACTAGAAGCTTGCACAAAAGAACTAGCCTAAGTATTGTTACCTGGTGTCTTGTAACAGAGGGCTGCCATCAGAGAGGGAAGGTAGCCCGGCCCTTGTGGCTCTTGGTGGGTCTCTCCTGTTATCTTCCTTGTCTGCTCAGTGGAAGAGACTTTGCTGGGATGAAAAATGTAAGGGGGTCTTTGGCTTGTAGGGCAAGAATATAACAGCATAAGAAAAGGCATCTGGGAAATACCTTTTCATTCTTAATGGTCACAGAGCTAATAGGCTCCAACGTGACTTTGGTGCTTGCTGTTGACCATCCCTGGTAATGAAGCATTGATCGGTTCCTCACATAATACATTTTAAAAACAAAAAAAACAAAAAAAACCCCAATGTTTAGGAGGAATATCGAGAGTGGAAAGATCTATTTTGGGGAGCTGAAGACAACTATATTATAGGTGCTAACATCAGGAAAATCTTCAAGAGCATCAGTTCTTCTTTCATCCCACCCCTAAGATAAAGATCCCATGGATATTTTGTTTTGACAGCTTTCTCCCAGCAGCAGGATGCAGAATAGCATCTGATGTTCTTCTAGGATTGTTTTGTACTCTCTCTCAAAACAAAAAAAAAGAAAAGAAAAAAAATCTGCTTGGAAATAGATTCAAAGTACTGATTTAAGAGTGTTATTCCAAATGTTTCAATCCGGAATACCAAAGTCCTCCCTGTGTGTCAGTAACTTCAGCCCCAGCCTACGTATGAGAGTGGGAAATGGGAAAGGTTACAACAAGATCCAGAAGATCTGCATAGTGAAGCTGATCAGAAAGCCCTGTGTTTTAGCCTGCCCGCGGGGAGTTCCGCCACACCTCCTTTATTCACTCAGGTGGATTGGGGAAGTTTGAGGGTTTGGTCTGTATTTTCAGAACTGTTTTATTGTAAATCTGCAAAGATAAGGAATGATTCTCAAGAAGAGGAAGCAGAACCTGATACTTTGTTGTCCTTCCTTTTGGTTAAATCCTGTACCATCTGCACTGTAGAGCTGGACTCTTTACCCGCTTGTTTCTCTGCTTCCATGTCATATTTCTGTTGTTGTTGTCTTCCTGCTATTCTGGCTTTCCAGCAGCTATCCATGTAGAAGGCTGCCATGACCTAATCAAATACTTGTGTTTTCTGTATTTGCCTAGGGAGGGATACCCTAGTCCCCAGTGTTTGCCATTGCCTTCCTAGAATCTTAGCTTGTGGTTGTTTTGGATAACCTCCCTGAGGTGCTTAACTCTCCCTTTTCTGAAATGTTTTCAATCTAAGTACAATAACACTGAGATTACTGCTTAATTCCAGAGGGGAGGTGCTGAAGTCTTTTCTTCTGCTCTTCGCTATTTGAAAACAAACCCATAATGATCTTCAAACCGTTGGATGGCATTGAGACTAATGATAGAGTTAGGTGAAGGAATCTGAGGTCAGAGTAGATCTGGCTGAATAAAAAGTTTCAGTTTTTGCTTCATCTCTTTTTCTGAATATAATTGGAAACAGACTGAAATCACTTAATGGTAAATTAGTTTCAAATGTTTGAATGTTGATGTACTAGCTCTTAAATTCAGAAATTTGCCCAAGACTTGCCTTTGTGTTCCTCATCTCAAGGAAATGGCTCTTAGTACTGCAGTGTAGCTTGGTGTTGGCAGCTGATTAATGCCTTATTACCCCTTGACTTTTCTGCAAGACGTGGAGAAATTATTTGAAGGATTCTTTTTTGTTTTCTTTTTTGATTTTAAACTTAATACTTTTTTCTACTTGAGTAATTCTTAAATACTTAAATACTGTAGGTCCATTTCTTGGCCCTGTTAGTACACCGTTATTGCTAGAAATTTCATTGCGGAGAAGAGGAGGAAGGCCCAGCTCAGCTTGGAAAAATCTCAATTATGTGATAAGAACTGGAGTGGATTAGAGCAGAAAGGGTATAGCAGCAAAAGTAACGGATTTTGGTTAGTAGGAAGGTACTGGAAGAGAGCTAGACAGACATGGCGCCTACAGTTTCTGCTGCAAGAACCTTTCTAGAGCCTTGCATCCTATTTACTGCCCTGGTACCTGTCCTGTCACACAGTGGGACAAAAAGCTTGTGAAGTTGTCCAGGCTGCCTAAAGAATTTCCCCTGCTAGAAGCTGTTAGCAATACATCGTCAGGAAAGGCTCAGCAGGTAGAACTCAGTGCTAGGCAGATCTGCTGGAACGTATCCTTGGGTCTCCCTTTGCTCCCAACACAAGCAGTGGAGATGAGATGCACTTCACTGTTGGCTCTGAGAGTACTGAGCTGTGCTACTGACTCCTGTTACTGTCCCTTTCAAGGAAAAGGGAAGCAAACACAGGATCCATTACATTTCAGTATTGTACTACACTTTTTTTCCCCCCCCATTCTAAACAGTCGTTGCTTCTACAGAAATGAATTAACAGGTTTTATTCACAAAAGAAGTTTACCAGCAGAGGCCTTGAGCCCTACACCTGACCGTTTTGTGTCTAGGTCAGACTTACTGTTTGGTTCATCTGTGGATGTTTTTTTTTGTTGTTTTGTGTTCTTTGACTGTTTTACACATTTGGATTTTTAGCCCAATTCTGTTGCCAGTTGAAGAAAGAATCATAGAATTACTCAGGTTGGAAGGGACCTCAAGGATCATCAAGTCCAACCGCAGCCTAACCATAGTGCCCTAACTCTGACTACCCTCTGCTAAATCATGTCCCTGAGCAAGAAGGGGTCTTACAGTGATACATCAGGCAGGAAAAAACTGCTGCTTGAAAAGATAGTTCTCCTGGTAACCTGTATGAGGTGGTGGCAGAAACAGTGAGAACTGCAAAGGCACTTTGTGGAGCATGGCGTTAATAACTGATGTATGAGTGGAAGGCATCCTGCAGCAATCTGAGATGGACTCGATTTGCATTGTCATGTATGGTGTTCAGTGTAAGGTTACACACTGATGCTATTAGTTAGAATAAAACACACAAATGTGAGAAGCATGTTATTAATAACTGCATATAGTTACTAAAATCTGACCATTGATTCCCTCGCTGTGCAGAAAACCACATTCAGTACCCATGGGTGGTATGGAGCTTTAGAGAAGAAACTGATTTCCTTTCTAGACTCGGTGTTATCATCTGTGGCAGGCTTGAGATATAAATAGCAAAATAGCATTTATTAAGCACTCTTCTATTTCTTTGACCACTGTCAGTCACTTTTGAGAACTGTACAAAAATAAATCGGGACTTTCTGTGCTGTGTTTTTTATACCTCACAAACTTCCTGGAACCTATGAGCACGCGTCTGTCCTGCATACTTGACTGCTGAACCATGTTAGTTGTTTGGAAAACTTGGTTAAGGAAACAAGCTTTGTTTCTCAGCCCTCATTTCCTGAAGTAAAATCTAACTGTGAAACTGCTCTTAATTAATTATTCTAAATTGCAGGAAGATGGCCTCAGAGGAACAGGTCTGGCCGGTCCCAATGAAGGCAATTGGAGCACAAAACCTTTTGACCATGCCTGGAGGAGTGACCAAATCGGGCTATCTTCATAAAAAGGGAGGCACTCAGCTGCAGATCTTGAAGTGTAAGTTCACTGGTTTTAATTTTTGCCTTTAGAGCCATAAACACATTCCTGTTAACGGGCTCTTTAATTGAACCCATCTTCCTCTTACTCTTTCTGTATTGTAATACAATTTTACAGGATTATATGTATTAAAGACTCATGTTGAAAGAATTTGCTTTAATTGTTTTGCAACTGTAAGTCTTAGATGATAAGTGTTATGATTGATTTTTCTTGTATGTAGCTAAATCTCTTGTCAGGGCCTTAAGAAGTAAGACTTTAAGGCAGAAACAGATGGGACATGTATCAATTTCAAATATTCTTTTATAAAATAAATCAGTGCTCAGCTTTTTCTACAGTTGTTTTTTTAGTACTAGAAAAATATCCCCATCTCCTACTGCTGTTGTGAAATGGAAATTTTCTCACTGTGAAGATTAGACTGTGCTTAGTAATAGTAATTACTTCTGGAATCAGAATCTATTTAATGGGACAAAGTGTAAGACTTGAAGTTTAATTTGTATTCTAGTCATTTCCTATGCCTGTTTACAACTAAGCTGTGTTTATACAACTGAGGGCAAAGATTACTGTCTTTGATAAAGGAGAAAGGAGAGTTGGCACTTAGCTTTAAAAGAAAAAAAGCAGCAAAGCACCACTTTATTGCCAGCTTTATGCATGTACGTACTGCAACCTTTAAGAAGGGAGGAGATATGTTCACCCCAACTAAAACTAAATAGCTATTTGCTGCCCGTGTTTATATTGCTCTTATCTTGTTTCAGGCTGCACTGTTATGTTAGCTTGTTCCTCCAGAGAAAGAGCACAGGTGGAGGTCAGGGGAGCAGTCTCTGGGGTTTCTCTTGAAGAGCTTCATGTGACTGGTCAGCAGCCAGCTGGCACTCTGCTGCTTTGTGCCCTTCTATAAGGATTAATGAAATTCACTTGGGCATCCTAACTTGGAAACAGCTATTGAGGAATGTACTGCCTTTGGATTTATATCTTACTTGCTTTTTTCTTTATCAGGGCCACTGAGATTTGTTATTATCCATGAGGGATGCATTTACTACTTTAAGACCAGCACATCTGCATCTCCACAGGGAGCATTTTCTTTGAATGGTTACAACAGGTGAGTGCAAAAACGTACCGCCTTAGGCCTCTGTGCTTAATGGGGGTAGGAGCTGCCTTTGATTCTGAGTAGTTAATTCAGCTATGTTTGTTGTTTCGGTCAAGCACTGGTCTCACATTCCAAGAGACAAATTCCTTTCAAATTGTATGTATGCTTCCTGTACTGTGCAAGTGTATACCCTTCATCTTTTGTGATTCTCTACTAAAGCTTTTAAAATTGCAAAGGGTTTACCACTGCAGTGTGTTTGCGCTTGGTCCTTATTCAATGTGCTCTTTGCACACACAGATGGATTTGGACTCCTCTGGACAAATTATCTGGAATCGAAGCAGAATATTTAAAGCTCCTGATTCAGTAACACCAATTGGTGCCAAAATTGAATCAACTACAGGAGGAATAAAATGAGAGAATACATGCGCAAAATGTCTGACTCTTTCCACCATACATTATAAATTTTAACGTTTGCTTTTGAAGTCAAAGACAAAAATAAATGGCTTTCAAGTTAATCTGTGAGGACAGAGCGGTATTTTCTCACTTTAGAATCCCATGTGGAAAAAATGAAAGGCAGGAAACTTTTCTAATGTGGTTTGTGAAAGAGGTTGAATTAAACTTCTTCTTTTTTTAAAAAGAGCTTATTAAAAAGTTTACTGAAAATGTTTATTGAGGAGGTCAAAACGTCATCTACATCTGTTGGTTAAAAGTAGCACCTTTTGTCCTGTCAGCACTCTTGCATTACCCTTGCTGTTGCTTCAATGATGAAGAACTACAATTGTGCATGTTAGTGTTTTAGTGAGGTGTTGCTGATCTTGGGGATTATTTTCAGCAAGGTAGAGCAGGCTGGTAAGACTGCTTTCTGAGCTGTGACTTGCACAGCAGAATTAACTTTACAGATTAAGGGATTTCTATATATTGGTTCTTCTGTTTCCCAGGGTTATGCGGGCAGCTGAAGAGACGACATCAAGTAATGTGTTTCCTTTCAAGTTAGTTCACATTAGCAAGAAGCACAGGACGTGGTTTTTTTCTGCTTCTTCTGAAGATGAAAGAAAGGTATTTTCTACTTCAAGGGAAATCATACTGCAAATGAAGAAAGTGGATCTTAGGCTTTCCTAAAACCTACGTGAACTGGGCACACAGCTGTAACCAAAGTCTGTACATCTGGTTCTTTGGACTCCTCTGAAAATAATGCCTGAAGTTTTAACTATTTGTGCAAATTGTAATTTGTTGTAGTGTAGGGAATGGCTAAAAGTGGCACAGTAGATGTTACAGTTGTCTTCGTATTCCTGGTTTTTAGCCATGGAATTAATATTTGTGTGGTAAACTTCTGATCAAGTTTGAAAACTTGTTCAGTGAAATCTCCTACCCATACACAGACTATGAGCAGATTCATGGCTTTAGGAGTAACAACTGGAAATTCACAAATCAAAAGTTGATTTGACTAGAAAATCCTTTCAGTATTTATATAAATGTGTGGATAAATGCTATTTCACTTACACAGTCACTCTGCTCTTACAGAAGAAAGATACTGTGCATCTTTGTGTGATGATTTAAAGATTAATGTGTTGAATGTTGTGGATTTATTTATTTAGAATTGGATGCTATCCCTGAGGAGGGAAATCGATCACTACCATGATAAGAAAGAAACAGTAACAGAATTCAGGTATGAAACTTTAATCTTCATTTGCCTTTTCCCCCTCTTCTCTTTAGCTCTCAGTAGTGTTGTTCTTGGCTCTTTGCACCTACGAGTTATTTACTGCTAAGCAATAACAGCTGCAGTAGGCTCCAAGAATGAAGGGCCTACCTAATAGATAAATTAAAGAGTAGCAGAACAAATAAATCATTTTACTAAGAGAGATTAAAATGTCAGTTTTGTTTAAAAATATTAACAGCAGCAACTGATTTAGCTATTGATAGAGGAATAGATTGCTTCTGCTTTTCCAGTATTACTTTCCAGTGCTGCAGCCTTGCTAGCAGATGTCTTTATTTTTTCAAGACCTCTAACACAGTGATGCAAAAGGGACTCTGTCTTTTCTTTTGCAGTGACTCTGGTTCTGACGCAGACAGTTTCTATGGCTCAGTAGAACGTCCCATTGATATCAAGTATTCTCATCATTCAGCAGATAATGAAGGTGACAATATTTAGACATTGATAAATGATTTTTCTTTTTAATCTTGTTTTCCTTTCAAACTGAGTAACTTTAAAGTAAGGCTCAAGAGTCTCATTCTTAGCATTCATTTTTTAATTCGTTTGGTAACTTACTGTAACAATTCTGGCTGCGTGCATTTGTTTTTTAGATAGAAATGGGGATTTTAGAGAAACCCCGTCAGACTGAGATTCACAGCATATTTCAGCGGCTAACTTCTTAGTCAAGAAACACAGCGCAGTCCAAAATGAGAAGGCTTGCTTCATGATCCAGCAGAGTTCCTTTAGTAGGCATTTTCTGCCCTCTCAGATTTCTCAGGGTAGGGTTGATTGGAGCAAGTACTCTGATTTCCTGAAAGGAAATTCCTGACCATTTTTCCTGACTAGGACAAAGAAAAAATGGGAATTTGACTCTGTAGGAAATCCGGTTGGATTGTTGCAAAGCAGAGGAAAACACTCATCAGCATTTTGTATAGGGTTGTGGTTTAGAACATTGGTGTTTGTGGGAGAGAAGGGTTGTATACAATATGAGTTATGTTTGGAGAGACCTACGAGCCTAAATAAGGATAATTATTATAACAGTTAACTGATTTTTATCAGCTTAACTTTAGCCTTTTCCCCAGCCCCCACTGAACCTCTTTCTCTAAGGAAATACTGTGTATTGTCCTTAAGGCTCGTATCACAGTCAGTGATGAGAGATTACTGCCCAGAGGCAACATGCTTCTCATGTCTTGATTATTTTGACTTAGAGACAACATGGAAGGCATTTGCTGTGGTATGTTTTGTTACAAGAGCAAGGCAAAAAAAAATTCATTGTTTTGTAGATGATGAGCCTTTCTTAGGCACCCATACTGCAAAGTCATAAAAATTTCTATGGTAGGGTTGCTTTTGGGTTGTTGAGTTTTTATTTTTCCAACTTGTTTAGCAAGTAATCAGTTTGTAGTTGTGGCTCTGTAACTGATCTGAATTTTTCTAAGGAAGGCAGTGCCACTATGAAGCGTCACACCAGAAGGTACATTTTAATCTCAGAAACAGAGAAAAACAAGTGTGCTATGTTCTTCATTCACTGTTGTAGGCAATGGCTTTCTTGATTGATGTCAAAATTAAAGAAAACACATGCTATAAATAGCAGAGGGGTGGTTGTCTGAGTCTGACACATGGATTTTTACTTGCAGATTATGACCAGGAGGAAGACGATGAGTCCTACTTGCAACCGGATACTTCTGACATAGTGAAAGATGGTATGTGATTGCCTTTATTCCCTTCAGAAAATGCTGGCAATGAAGATCGTATTTGTGTAGGATGCCAGATCACTGTTTTTGCTTAGTCATACCTAAAGCACTGCAGGTGGCAAAATAACTGACGAAAGAGACAGGTATCAAATCCTGAGAGGCATTTAGGGTGAAAAGAGCCTGGTAACAGCAGTAACGAACAGTTTCTGGCAAGTCTGCTGCCCTGAAGGACCTGTATGTGATCACCAGTCTGGAGGAGGGGGTAATGCTTTTTAAATAGTATTTTTCCCTTTATTTCCAACAAAGGAAAAATTCTTCGCTAAGTTGACATAACCGATGCCTGAATAAAAATTGCAGGGGGTCAGTACTTGTAGTGTGCAGAACTGTGCTGGAAGTTGAATGTTTACCCATCATTTCAGCAACTATCAGACCAGATGCTAACAAATATATCTTAAATCACATAAAATGAAAGTCTAGTTTCTTGACATCTTGTTTCTCTGCAGTGTGCCATATTTGTTGGGTATTTTCTTTGTGCAGATATCATGGTCCTGCCCCCAGCCTACCCACCTCCACCAGTCCCTCATGTCAGAAAAGCTGCCTACTCAGAGTCAAGGTCACATTCGTTTAGTGGAAAAACTGCTGGATCTGCACCACCACCACCACCTCCCAAAAGGAGCTTACCTGAGATCAAGACAGAGGATTTCTTCGGTGTGAGAGAGCCCCAGTTACCGTGCCGAGCTGAACCTAACCTAAAGATTCAGTCCTCCAGCCGGAGACCAAGTGAACAGCCACCTCCTGTACCCCCTTTACCTCTTTTCAAAAAGCCTTTTTGTGTCAAAGAACCTTCCTCACTGCCTCCGGAACCTCTGCCTCTATCTCACGTTCTCACTACTACAGAAGGATGTGAGAAGCTAAAAACCTTAAACCTTTCACCGCGAACTCCTCCTCCACTGCCAAGCAATAAACCCAAGTTGTCTCAGATAACTGAAAAAACAGTAGAAACCAAAGTGCCAAGAGAACATGGTAAACCAGGACTGTTTGTGCCACCAGTGCTTCCGAAGCCACCTGTGCCAGGCCACCAGCATAGTGTACTTAAACCTAGACCAGAGAAACCTTCGTGTCCCCAGTTACAGTAAGTGTGAAAATACATCCCAGTATCACATTTTCAACAGAGTTTTTGTTAACCAGTTCACATACATCATTTGTCAGATTCACATTAATATCTGCTAGTCTTCTCTGCGCCATTCTTCTCACCCTCGGTACATGCTTTTTTGCCTGGGTATTTGTTATTTGGAGATTTTGTAATGAATTTTACTTTTGAAATAATTCAGAAATAAATAGATCACTTGAGGAAAAAAGAAAAACCCACACCATTTTTTTTTTTGTAGTTTGTTTTAGTGGGTGTCTTAAAGACTTAATAGCCTTTAATCATAATAAATAAGAAAACTTTATGTCAGAAAGTCATGAACCGCTCTCTCTGGAGACAGGAAATACTTCTTACATTAAGATCAGCTTTAGTAAGGGATGTGCAACTAGCTATGCTGGAAATATTTTTCTGGATCTGCTGGATTCTGGTCTGCTGTATCATGCAGCTTTAGAGAAGGAATGAAATACTCTTTAAATACAGTACAAGAAGGAGAGATTGATGTATGGAAGTGAGTCCGTCCACCAAGATGTTTGGGCACATGATACATTGAGGAGAGGCTGAGAGATTTGGGTTAGTTCAACCTTTAGGAAGGCTAATAGATCTCATTGCTGTCTATTAGGGAGGCTAGTCGAAGGTGTCACTGCTGTCTACAGCTACTCAATGTCAAGGCAGGGAGAATACAGAACAGAAGATCTGCAGTGATAGGGCAAGAGGCAACAGACAGAAGTCGTGACCTTGGAAATTACAGTTGGATATAAGTTATATTATATTTTCACCTTGTGGATGGTCAACTCAGAGAGGATGTGGAATCTCCATCCTTGGGGATGGTCAACCAGACACAGCTGCCTGGGCTATTTGGACCCTTTCAACCTACATTATTCTGTGATTCTAGAGCTGATAAGTCCTAAACTGAAACTTTCTCTTAAGTTCTAGTTTTATTATCTTTTCAGTGCTTGGTGTATTTGTTCTGTTTTCAGTGGAGATGTTCTTCAGTTTTTGTTCTGTTTCTGCCAGGAGATCACCACCAGATGGGCAGAGTTTTAGAAGCTTCTCATTTGAAAAACCGGCACTGCCCTCCAAGCCAAATCAAGTAAATGATGATTCTGATGATGACTATGAAAAAGTAAGAACAAACAGATAATATATTCTTAAAAGAATATAATATATAAGAGCTTTGGGATGTGGTTCAGGGGGAAAAAAAGAAAAAGAACCTTCTGAAAATGCAGTGCTGTGTGATTTGTAGATGTAAGGAATGCCTTTATAAATTCTGGATTGTAGTCATTGGTATACAGGAGGAAGAAATGTAAAGTTAAGATTATAGCACGATTAACAAATTCATGTATCAACAGCTGTAGCTTGTTTGGATAACATATTAGTATTTTGAGTTTTCATTGTCCCACATGGTCACTTAATTTCTTTGTATTTTCCTACAGGTTGAGCTGCCTACTTCAATATTTCTTAATACCTCTGAATCCTTGGAAGTTGAAAGGTAGATATGGCTTTTAAAAAGTTGCTTAAAATCCTATAAATATCTGTATTGAACAGTAGTTTAAAAATAATTTTGAGATGTATAATTAGTGTTTAAGAACATGGGAGTATATTTAAATCGCTTTAATGTGAAAATTGCTTTCCAGCAGAGATAGAAAAGTGCTCATGTATTAGTTGAGAAAACATAGTACTTATAAAATGATTTTGCCCCCTCTGGAAATGATTGTTCTGCCAGAATGCGAAGAGGACAGAAAGCCAGATCTTCTGTGACACATTACTGATTGATATGATAGAACAGTAAAACTCCGTAATATAAATTATTACAACTGAAACAGATTTTTAATAAGAATTGCCAGCAGTGTGCCCTTGTGGCCAAAAAGGGTAGTGTTATCCTGGGTTGCGTGAAAAAGAGTGTGGCCAGCAGGTCCAAGGGAGGTGATCATCTACTCCTACTCTGCCCTGGTGAGACCACATCTGGAGTGCTGTGTCCAGTTCTGGGCTCCCCAGTTCAAGACATGGAAATTCTAGAGAGTCCAGTGGAAGGCTTCAGAGATTGTAAGGGGCCTGGAGCCTTCTCCCTTTATAAGGAAAAGCTGAGATACCTGTGTCTGGGGAGATTCAATTTGGATATTAGGAAAAATTTATTCTCAGAAAGAGTAGTGGTGCATTGGAACAGGCTGCCCAGGGAAGCGGTGGAATCACCATCCCTGCAGGTTTTCAAGAAAAGGGAGGATGTGGCGTGTGGCTTAGAGGGCATGGTGGTGAGTGGTTGATGGTTGGACTTGGGTGGTCTGAGAGGTCTTTTCCAATCTCAGTGATTCTGTGATTCCACAATTAGCAATGATAAGGGGCAGAAGTAGATGGAGCCATGCTCTTTTCAGTGGTGCCTAGCAACAGAAAAAGGGGCAATGGGCACAAACTGGAACACAGGAAGTTTTGTCTGAACATGAGAAAGAGCTTATTTACTGTGAGCGTGACAGAGCACTGGAACAGGCTGCCCAGAGAGGTTATGGAGTCATCTTCTCTGGAGGTACTCAAAACCCACCTGGACACTTTCCTGTGCAACCTACTTTAGGGAACCTACTTTAGTGAGGTGGGTGTGACTGGACTAGATGATCTCCAGAGGTCCCTTCCAGCTCCTATCATTCTGTGATTACAAGAATCTACATATTAATGTATTCTGGATCAGATTAGTGACATATGTAATTATTGTAATGTTTTTATTTTAGGATATTTAAAGCTACAAGCCCAAAGGGACAGCCACAAAATGGATTATACTGCATTAGGAACTCATCTACTAAGGCTGGAAAGGTAACTTGCAATTGCAGAATCTACCCCTACAAAAACCTTTTGGATTTAGAGACGTTGTATTTTTACATGTTAAAAGTACTTAACTTAGATTTCTCTTGCCTGTTGTTAAGTACTGAAACAATTACTATTATAACCTCAGTGAATTTTTTTATAGGCTGGTCAATTGATTGTAAATAATTCCTTAATTATGCATTGACTTTGAGCTTATCAGATTAAACTGATTTTGTTGCACTTTTCCTTGTTAAGGTATTGGTTGTATGGGATCAGTCTGCAGAAAAAGTGAGAAACTACAGAATATTTGAAAAGGTGAGCGGCTCTCCTGTGTATGAAGCCTTTGTGTATGTTTATTTATGTGTGATGTTGTGTACGTAGAACGTGCGAGTGTATGCGTATGTGTCACAATTAACAAATCAAACTTACCCAGCCCTAAAAGTGAAAGTGACCTGCTTTATTTTACTTTTAATTTGTTCCAGGATGAGAATTTAAGTAATCAGATCTGGGCTTTTTGATTGCTGTACTGTACAAAAGACGAAGTAGCTGCAGATGTCCAAATCTAAGTATCAGCCCCAGTTAGATTCTAGGGGAAGGACTGTGAAGTTTTTGAGTTTAACTTGGACTTACTTGTGTAAGTGGGAAGCTTACAAAGCAGCAGCTTGATGGAAAGATCTTATTTCTGAGAATGTTTTACTTCTTCTTCTCAGTGTTTGTTGGGTGGTTTTTTTTCTCTTTTTAAACATTGAATAGGAAATAGTGCTGCCAGTGACTGTGTATGTTTCTGTTCTACCACAGGATTGTAAATTCTACCTGGACGCAGACATCATGTTTCTGAACATGGGGAGTTTGGTTGAATACTATAGCACTCACGTCCTACCTAGTCATGGCAGCCTGATTCTTCGGTGTCCTTATGGTTACTCTAAACCAAGGTGACAGGGCCAGCATAATTCACTGACACTGAGGAAAAATGGGTTCTCTGCTGTTCTGGAATTAAATGTGGACTTCAGCCACTGTTGGATTTCCCATTGTTTGCACACAGAACCTGAGTTTATTTCAACCATTTGTTCTCACGTGAACTGTGCCTCCACTTAATGAACTCTTGGTGAAGTTTTACAATGCAGATCAGTGGATTTTGTGCCTTTCAATCAGAAAGATCTGAACAGACTTTTCTGTGAAGGCCATCTGCGACACCTGCACCTTTTCATGAAGCTGCTGCTATTACTAATCTCCTTGGAACGTGGAAGAGAACAATGTGCACATGAACAAGGAAGTGTTGTGAATACAACCAATACGGAAGAGGGAAACTTCTGAAAATACATCAGAATTCATTTGCGACAGGGAATACTAATATTCTGACTTGAAGGTTTTTACTCCTTAAGTCAGGACTGGTGCTGAACTTGTATTACTTGCAGGTTGATGTGTAAATAGTGAAGTCTTTTGTGCAAATAGTTTGGTCTACTACAGGTAAAGATGATTGGGAAATGCGACATTTTCTAAGCCAATCGATACATAAATGTAACTTGTGATTACAGTGTCCACAGTAATCAGTACTGAGGTGGACTATCAGTCCCACAGATAGGGCTATGGCATCGTGTGTATTACTTAAGAACACTTCAGGGAGGTCTGGGGTTAATGCTAACTTGGTTTTAATGGGAGCCCCATTCCTTATTTCCGAACCAGAAGGTTTGTTAAAACACAAGAAAAAGCTACAATTACTGTGGTTACAGTCATTGTATAAAATGTTGTGGTCACTTTGTGAGGATCAGGTTGTCAGCCAATTGCATTCTCTTCTGTTCCAGCGCAAAGCATCCTGCTCTAGTCTACTTTTTGTAGAACTCTACTAATTTCTTCATTATTAAAATCTCTCCTAGATCAAAGCAAATGCAATGCAAACAAGATAAAATTAGTTTTTAATGTACTATCAGCACTATCAATTACAGCTGTTTGCAGGGTGCTTGTAATGTTTGTTCCCTAATATCATGGGGACAGGTATTCTAAACATGAGGGCTTGATGGCTCTGAAATTGCCCTACTCCTGAACTTTAGTAAAGAGAAGGCTATTTTCCTGACCTGTTTCAATAACTTGGTTAATTCAAAGTACTGTCAAATTATTATCTTTAATAATGTTCATGAGACTTAATAAAAAAAGAATAATTTGCTGTAACTCTTGAAACAGGAGAAGCTATCTGGTTTCTATCAGTTTGAATCCATTAATTCCACTTTTCTGCTACCTTTACAAAGGTTATATGTGTCAGATTTAATCTTGTTGTGATTAAATGCTCACAGCTTTAAAAACATGAAAATGTTACAGAATAAGAATTTTGTTTTATGAAAACAATAAAATAGGATTTAATCCCTAAGGGATTTTTCTTAATAAGCTGTAATAATAGGACCTCACATAGAGCCAGAAGTTCTTGCCTTAATTCCTTCATTTTGTCCGAGACTGATATGCACAATATCAGTCATTTGCTTTCTATTCCCACTGTAATAAACCTTTTTGTGAGTGTAAATTAAAGAATATGCAGTACTTGAATTTCGGATTCTGTTGAATATCGGATATATCAAGTTTGTAATTCCTTTTGTTTTAAGTAAGTATCCCTGTGGTTCACTGATCTGATGTGATCCACTCCTCAAAGAAAGCTCAGCCAACAAAGCACTCATAAAAATGTTGGCCTTTTCAGATGCATGTATCTGTATTTTAGGCAAGCTCTTGGTTTTTTTACAGTATTTATATGTACTGTCTACAGAGTACATTTTCCTCTCTAGGAATAGCTGACTCACTCCATCCTGACAGTCCTACTTACAATACGCTATGGGGCCAAATTCAGGTATTAATTTAATTTTTTTTTCAATTACACTCTCAAGATTTTTGAATTGTAAAAATATTTCTGTAATCTGATACATGTAAACCATAACACTGTCTTTACCTGTATAAGACTTGCAAGTATGTAAATGTTAATGTTAATTTTCTTTTTTATACAAATGTATATATTTCTGAAGTGGATAAACTTCCAATGCCAACTCGCCTATTTTGTGCAGTCTCGCTGAACTTGCTGAGTACGTGCTTTAATGCTTGTCATTGTGGTAAGTAGTGCTCTTCTGACTTCACAATTAGAAGAATTAGGTTTCAGCCCTCTTGAATCAAATTTTTGTGTAAGCAACCATGTCAGAAATTTGGCATTTTGTCCATCAGATAACATGGCTGGAGTTGAAAATTATCCATTTTCTATTTACTTCCAAGGTTCTTGAGTGAGAATTGAGGACTGAAGCATTCATTTTGTCTGTGGACACAAAACAGAAGTGCAGCCATAACAAAAGGTACTTCAGAGGAACAGGAATGTGCTGTGCAAGAGAGCCAAGTCTCCAAAGGAGTTCTTCAGCAGCTTGCAGGGAGGAGAGGCCCTTTGCATTTCCCAGCACCTAACAGCCCTTCTGTTCAGCAGAGTTGGTATAACCCAGCAGGTTTCTCTGATGCCTCCTGAAGGCAAGTAGGAGGGGCAGGTAGGGACACACTAAGCAGTTCTTCCAGATGGATTCCAAAGAAATCTGCAGTCACGCTCTCTTCTGAATCATCTTGCTCCTACGTGCTATTCTAGTCTGTTTGGTGAAGAATTAGATGAAGTTACATTTCTGGTGTTTGTAGGGAAGAAAGGCACAGTTTAGAGCTCACAGTCTGTGTCCTGTGCCTCTTACACATCTTATACACACCCCACTGCAAGCTCCTTATCTTAAAGTGGTTTGGGGGAGAAGTGTAAAAGCAGTATTTGGCGTGCCAAAATAGGCAGTTTGTGAGTTTGGTAACATGCAAGTCAAAATAATTGCTACTAATTTTGGATAAAATTCTGCACTTTCTGTCCAAATTTCCATGAAAGCATTGTGTTTGTGGGGGAATCATTCTTCTAGGGAAAATAAACGAACAAAAAATGAATGGTTCTGGAAATACAGGTTTTAAAAAGGGACCATCAATCAACAGAGTGCAATAATGGAATAATGGGAATACTTAAAGGGAATCTGATACCAAGCTTTTCTGTGAGAATGAGTGCTGTGTGCTGCTGCTTTCTGCCAGCTATCCCCTCAGAACTTCATAGTTTTCAAAAGAATGTAAATAAGCAGTGAAAATATTTGTGCCCTCTGTTCCGCCATGCTTTGGAAGATTGAAAGTGATGCAGATTTCTGAAGCCTTGATGGTGATTAGTTTTAATTTGGTGACATCTGCTGGTCAGCTGTTTCCATGCAGGGCTCTACCCAACAGCACTATCAACATGAAACAAGTACAGATGGCATTCGGGTGGATATCATTCTTAAGTGACTTTGGATAGAGCTCATTTATAGCCTAACTGTAGGTGAAAAGCTGATGAGCTGCATCTTTGAAGGTGAAAGCATCTTTTGGCTGATGTTTCTTACGTAAGTACCAACGCTGTTTAGCAAAATTAGCCATGGGAATGTATTTTAACCTAGATGACGACAGAGCAGGAGTATAAAATTCAAAAGAACTACTTTGAGGTAGACTTTACATAATCACAGAATTTACACAGACATCTGAGCGCGACCTGAATACCTGACATCGTGAAGCACCAAAGAGTTGTTCTGAGCATGAAATACTTCACCCGGCCTAAGTGTCTGATGTTGTAATAGTTTCCATCTTACTAAGAAGTCAACATCTTGAAATATTTTTTTCTAGAAAGTGAAGCACTGTAGATGACCATCATTGCAGCCTCTTAAGAGACCTCTGAGCTCTCATGTTTAAAAAGAAAAATGGTAAATGCTATAAAAACCCTTACAGAGCAGAAAGAATTTGAGTTAACTTGAAATTGGGCAAACTGAAGCACCAAAGTTCAGCAAGCTTAGTAGGTCTTGTAGCATAGTCAGCTCTAAAATCTACTCACCCAGAACTTCTTTTCTTGTGTCTTAAAATGCAGGATAGTCATTACTGTTGGTTATCTGTACCTCATTTCTTACAACTGCTTGTTACTGGGAAGCATTTAACCCAGCCTCTCAGGTTCATGACGTACGTGGCCATAATGGCCATATAAGAATTGTTTTTAATGTAATTTTACTTCAATGTAACTCTAATGAAGTTGTTTTGTACAGAAATGACAATAGTAACTGCTTGCAAGACTAGATCTATGGAAATAGATGGGGAAGATAAATGGAGACTCATCTGACCCTTCTTTGGGATAGCGCTTTGCTTTTTAACAGCATCATATTAATTCCTTTTGGGCCTAACCTTGGTCCATCTGGTTCTTGTACTGGGAGGCAGATACGCACTTCAATAATGACCTTAAAGATTTTTTGCACAGCTGGAGCCTTGCAATTGTACTGAAGGCCATTGATGTGACAAGTACATCAAGAAATAAAGAGAGTCTGTTCCATGTGAACAGGGTTTTCTTACAGGACAACTAAGGAAAGATGTTCCAGATGCAGCCCCACAGGCTGTCTGTTAGGGATTCAGTGATTACAGCGTGCTTTGATTTATGCTGTGCTAGCATTCATACCTACTTATTTTTCTAAGTAAATGGCAGCTGCATCTTAACCATGGGGTGCTGCTGAAAATTTGCCTTTTCTAAAATTAAATATAATCTAAAATATGATTCAAAATTTGTTGTTCTAACATCAGAAAGCTTCTCCCAAGATGAATTAATTTTCTCCTGTATGTAGTAATAATGAATACAAAGCTTTAAACAAAATACTTTTTTGTTTCATGTTTCTCAGCCCTCTTCATTGCTTTGAACTCACCCTAATATCTTCTTTTTCTTTCTTTCTTTGTTTCATTCGCCATGGTCTGTTTTTGAAGTCCCAGCTCATCCACAGGTTTAACTTCTGGCAGTGGCACTTTTTCTTCTGTTACTAAAGGATAATGTTAAAAAGCAGCTAAAACTTTCAGCAGCTTTATTAACATTGGAATTAGCACAGAAGCAACTTGTATTGAACATAAGCATTGCGTGCCTTCTAGACGTATGAAGTCATAAATGTTGCAGTTAAAAGAATCTGCTTTACTTGGAGAAGGATTTCGGCAAAACAAATCCCGACCTCCCCAAGCAGTGTTGTACCATTATTAAGAGAAAGCTGGTTTCTTGCTTTCTTTTTGGCTACAGCTATCATTGTATCTTCCACCCTCTCTTTTGCTACCGTGCGAGTTGTATTAAGAAACTCTTATATTGAGACTTCTTGACTTGAACCATGGTTCTTGACTTGAACCATGAAGCTAGATTGATGTTTAATCTGAATAGTGGACAAACATTTTCCCATTTCATCCAATGCATAAAGTCAATATTTTTTAAACCTAAAGCCACAGTTAGCCTCTCAGTTTAATAGATTGTGTGTACAGTCTCACTGTTCTGCCCTTTCTCCACCTGTAGCTTCAGTTCTCTTTTTTCTTCAGATGTGATTTTGTTTGGCTGTGGAAGGAGATCAAAGCAGACCAGAATGTGCTTTTCCAGGTAGTTGTTTTGTCAGATGTTCTCAGCTATACATGCCTTAAAGAACAGGAAAATTCTCCTTCCTTACATGAACAACTAAAGATAAATAAGTAAAAAAAAAAAAAAAAAAAAAAAAAAAAAAAAATTTAAAAAAAAAAAAAAAAGGGAGGCACGGAGGCCGTGGAGTTAATTTATGTAATATTGCTATTAAAAACAATGTCTATTCAAAACAGCGATTTAGAGTCTGCACCGCTGGCTTAAAATGTAAACCCAATAAACCTCCGTTACGATTCCTCCATGAGGTCAGTGTGATGGAATTCTGCGGACTTCTAAAATAAGACATNCCAGGACAAAAATAATGGTACTTTGGGGATAAACCTACCAACAGTGACCAACTTTTGTAATACTGCACTTAAGTCATATTTTATTAATACTGTTCTATGCAGATGAAGTTAAGGTAATCCATTACATCACTTTTTAAGAAGGCATTTAATATAATAATTTCAAAGCAACGTTCCTTACAAGCTTTTCAGTGGTAGTGCTGGATGCACAGAAGCTCGTTTGGACCAGAAGTGTCCCATTCATCAGCAAGATTTGCAGCCCCTTGGGTGTTTCCCAAAGATCATTGGTGTTTGCCACCAAGGGAAGCAAGTCCTGCCCAGAAATGCCCAGTACAGACTGGCAGGAAAGAGCAGCTCAGGCAAACCAAAAGGGAGAGAGAGATTTTGATACTGTCACTTATAATTTATGGGTAAGAAAACAGTCATAAGACCACATACGTGGAAGGGGCACACTTCATATAAAGCAAAAGATGCATGTTTTAATGCCAGATGTGTGACGTCAACCACATATCGTTCTTCTTACAGGTAGCCAAGTGGTTTGAGCATCCAGGACTGCTAATGCCAAGGTAAAGACTTGCCTAAAAATAATTGTGCAGTATTTTCTGATACATGGTAATGTCAAACGAAAGCAGCTGCTGTAAATGAATATATTCACTTTGACTTTTTTTATTTTAGATGCCATGATCTACTGTAGTGTAGTACTGCTGATGACTGAATCTGCATAACTTACTGCAGAAGAATCAGCAGCCGGCACATCTATACCAACAGGACAGTACCAAATTCCGATGCTTCTTGTCTGAACACTGTACTACCTGTAAATATCTGGTACTTTTTCTATTGGCTTTTTTTTTTTAATGGACCAGTGAGCATTATCCAGTATATGTGCAGATGTGCATGTAGCAAACACTAAACTACAGGTAGCAAGCTTGTCTTGGTCATTCTGTCATATCTTCCATAGGCAGTGCAAAGACCGTGAAGGGGTCAGATACCATGGCTAGAAAAACACAGTGTGGTTCATGTTATTGTACCCCTGGTTGTAGCTGTAATCCTGTAAAATGAACTGGTAAGTTATCGAAGACAGACGAGCCTAAAATAGCACAGCAGTACTTTTTCAGATTCTCAATGCCACAGTTCAGTAGTACTGTGTACTGCTTTAGTATGCTGAGCATGTGTGTGTCCTCCCTTACACTTTTACCCACGAGATCCCACCTTTGCTTCTGTGCCACTGTTGACTTTCATGCAGCTCATGAACCTGCTCAGGCCAAAAACTGAATTGGCACGATTAATACTGTCATGCATCTACTTCAGCAGCCTCTGGCTACAAAGTGAGCCGTTTGAGTCTGCTGATTCAGCAGAAAGCTGATCTTGCCCCCTCACTCCCATCAGAGTAGTTTGATGAAATGATATATTCTTTGGCCTCAGTACTATGCAAGGAGGTTGGAAAGGGGAATGCAGGAACGGTGACCTTGGGCAGGTCAGTCACAGGGTAGCACAGCAGAAAAAGAGAGGGTTAAAGAACTGCACCTTCTACAGCTTTTTAATGTTTTCAAATGCTTCACCGTCAGGTCCAACAGTGGCAACTGATAGAACTCAGCCTCTGATCAGCCCAAACTGCTGGTGGCACAGCTCCCCCTACTTACAAACACTTTAAGCCAGCACTGCTAGCAAAACAAATGGTGTTGCCCTTCCCTGATCACCACTTCTGACCTTGACATCACCTTCTCCGTTGGCTCTACTGTTCTCATTAGCCATGACTAGAAAAAACATTATTTTAAGGCAAAGCAGTATTTTTTGCTGAATACATTTTTGTATGGATGAATTGTTCCATTTACTTTGCTAGACAAGACAGAGCTTTATGTGTTAGAGAGGTGAAGAAGGTGCCAAGCTGAAGGGGAATTCTGACACAGTCATCCACATGCCATGGGGTTGGCAGTGCAGGGGCAGTGCCTGAACCTCATAGAGCACCTGCAGTCCATTTCATCAGACTTTGAACAGGATGGAGAGAACAGTATCTTGCGTGTGAACACATCGCTGGGTCTGACGGGGTTCAGTACCAGATAGAAGGGACTTTATTTAATGTTTGGGGTTTACAGCAACAGTTCTACCTCAAAACAAACACTCAAAATGTAGCCGGTTTGCTAATTAGAAATTACTCCAACACCTACTGTGATTAGCCATGCCTACAGACATCAGATTTGCAGCAGTTATCTTGTCTGCAACCAAATCACAGCTTTCAGCGGCCGAGATCAAATTCAAGTTCTCGTGTATCTCTACAGTCTCGTTTCAATTCTAAGCAGCGAAGATTAATCGCCACAAAGGCTGGGGGGTATCCTCCTATCGCACCGCTCCTCGGCAGTTATTCGACTGCTGTCTCTCTCTCACCGCGCTGCCCTCTTCTACATGGAGCAATCTCCACACGAGTTCTCCCCGAGCTCCAGCGAACCACCTCGCGTCTTGCGAGTCGCTCTCAGAGCCGCGCTCGCTCCACAGAAAGGCCGGGCGCGCAATACGCCGCCGCCGCCACCTCCCCTCACGCACCTCCCGCCCCGCGGCCGCTTCCAGCCAATGGCGGAGCCGCTTGCTCGCCGCGCTCGCGCCCTCCAATGGGCGGCGCGGTTGTTGGCCTGCGGCCCGGGGAAGCCGCACCCTGTCAGGCGGGGGCTGAGGGGGGAGGGGGGCGGAGCTCGGCGCTGGGGCCAGCGGCGGAGGCGACGGGCTCGGCTGAGAGGTTGCCCGTAGCGGCCCCGTCTTTCTTCTCCCGTCGCGCCGGTGCCCACTGCTTTTTCTCATCTGCCCTCGGGTGAGTGCTGCTGGGGCGGGCGGGAGGGAGCGAGGCGGCGGCGCTTTGGGGGCGATGGGGAGGAGGAGGAACGCGAGGGGCGCGCGCACTGCGGAGGGGCGCAGCCGTTAACGGTTCGCGGCGGGTGGGGGCGCGGCCGTTGGCAGCGGCGGAGGAGAAGCGCGGGCGCCGCGGAGCTGCGAGGGGCAGGAGAAGGAAAAGCGGGCGGCGTCGGTAGCGGCTCGCGTGGCCTCGGGAGGAGGGGAGGGGGTTGTGGCGCTGCCTCGAAAACAGACAGCGGGAGCGGGGGGTGGGAACCTGGCTGCTGCAGCCCGCTGCGGGGCGGCGGCGGGAGGTGCGTTCCGGGCGGGATGCGGCGGCTGCGGGCAGGTCTGTCAGCCGTGCTGCTGCTGCTGCTTCCAGCTCCATTGCCCTCAGCTCCATTGCCCTCAGCGCCGCCCCCGCCGTCCTTCTGCCTCACCTGCCCGTTCTGCGGCGGGCGCTTGTTTTGTTTCCTGGGCTGGAAACGGTGCCCGTCGGTGCGTCTGCTTTTTGATGTCGCACGTCTTTCTGCACGTAAATACTCTGCAGTCTTTGGGGCGTTCTAAAGGTTGATTCTTAATCTGCGTTAGCTGTAGGTGAAACCAGCCATTAGGGAGGGGAGGAGATCCGGTCAGGCTGGAAAAATACCCACGGTTGTGTTGAGGCGGGCTGTGAAGAGCACTGGGTGGTATCTTCTCAGTGCTGCCGTAGCGCGGTGTAAGCTGGCTGCCCGCGTTGTTTTCCTCTCTGCTTTCTGGAAAGTTGCTGTTGATCATTAGTGTCGCGTACCAAAAGTGTTTGAGGGGAAGGTTTTCTTGTTACGGTGACACATATCTGTATGGAGCTTCACGGAACGCTCCTACCTTTTGCTGGTGGGTTCTCGAATCCTCGCGCTGCAACAACTGCCAGGTATTTCTGTGTGCCTTGCAGAAAGCTACAGGTATCTCTGAGCACCGATCAGAGAATCCTTAGAGCTGGAAGGGACCTCTGAGGGCTGTTTCACCCAACTCCCCTGCAGTGAGCAGGGACACCACAGCTAGATCGGCATCCCCAGGGCCTGATCCAGCCTGGCCTTGAAAGTCTCCAGGGACCATCAACCACATCTCTGGGCAACCTGTGCCAGTGCCTCAACACCCTCACTGTAAAAGACTTTTTCCTTCTATCCTACCTGAATCTCCCCTCTTTGAGTTTAGAGACTGTTTACATCTCCGGGCTTTGTAACGTGACTGAGCGTGCTGATGGAACTCAGCAGTTAACTCACAGGTGTTATTCGTGCTGGTAGAATAAAGATTTAACTTTAAAAATAAAGAAATATAACCTTAGGCTTCTATTTCCTTTGTCAGATTGATTGATGTAAGAGCTGTGTGTCAGTTTTAGAGTTGTATTCTGTCCCTGTTGTTATACAACGGACTGGCTCCTCATTCTGCAGCAGGTGGCTTTGCATTCAGCAAGCCCATTCGATGTGATCGTATAAAAATAGGCTTAAGTGAACGTCATGTCTTGTGGAGTTTGCTTCAGAATTTAAATTTGGTGCTTTTCTCAGAGTTTGCAGGAACTGGAAGGCTTTACATCTGTGCATCAGAATGCTTGCATGTTCAGGTATCTCGTAGTTTTGCTGGCTTCCCGTCTTCTATATGTGGCTCCATGTGGGATATACTTCTGTAGCTGAAAGCAGTAGTGCTGCCTGAATGTTTGCTTCTTATTGTGGGTGAATAACAAATGGGATGGGAAATCTGAATATCACGCCTCATCTGAAACAAGCACTTTTGGCAGCGAGTTCATTAGGGTATGGTTCGCTAATGCAGTAGTGAAGAAGGTCGTTTAGTGAATCAGTATTCTTCTGTGACAGTTTGTTCAGCGTCTCCAGCAGAAAATGACTCATCTCTGTTTTCATTGTTTGAGATTCACCACTGGTGCTGAATGATGTTTTGTAGGTACAGAATCAAGTCATTTAGTGAGAAGGTGTGGCCAAACCCCTTGGAGTACTGGAGGCTTACATGGCGTGAAGCTGCTTCTGCCTCATTTGAGTCTGGTTTTCAAGGGTGGCTTCCAAACACGGAGTGCTTTTACCAAATCTGCTTTACCAGCATTCTGTGAAGTACCATGGAAGAAAAAAGCTGGATTTCAAAGTGGGTAATTTTGTTAAGAATTAGAGTAAAATACTGTAACGGGATCCCAGCGTCTGTACGGCGACTCACTCCTGCTTAGAGGGGAGGAATACAAAGAAAACTTCTCCATGCCTTTATGAGAGAGCATATCAAGCAAGTGTTGCTTTGTTGTTCTCACGTTTCATGTGTCCTCACTGCGTGGCAAACTAAAAATAATGCAAAATTTCTAGTTTTAATGGCTTTTAGACACTTCTAGAGTTATTGGTGCTCCATATTTAAAGGTTCTGCTGTGCCAGGCATTTGACATCTGCTGGAGAAGCTGTCTGAAAGTCTACCCTTACCTCATAGAAAGTCTGTATTTACAGACTCAAGAGCGCTGACTTCTTTTTAATAGCTGTCCTTCAGTTACATGAGTTTTGGAGTTTAACCCATATCATCTATGCCGAGTCTTGCCTTTTATTTAACATTTCTCTGCAAAAACATTCCTTTTTTGGTAGGGCTGAGAATGGCAGCTGTACAAACCTGTTGGTGAAGGAAGTTTGGAAGTGTGAATCCTGTAAACCAGTGCACTTGTTGGGCAAAGCTTCTGTTCGTTAGGGGTGGTGATGCTTAAAAAGTGTAAATTGTACAGATATTTCCATTTATGATAATTTCAGCTTTAAAATCACCCTTTCCTTTGGAGAGGCAATAGAATGGAATGTCCAACATGACTTTGACATCCATTATCATCTCAAGACGTTTCTGCTGTTTATTGAAATTCATTGTGGTAGCCTTTGGTCAGATTGAGGAACGAAAGCAGTGCTTGCATCAGTCAGAGCGCGTTGTTTACTGCACTCTTGTCAGCCCAGAAATCATAGTGCGGTCGGTAGCTGCAGAAGTTGGAGGGCTGAGGGAAGAGGAAAGACTGGGAAACCACTTCTAGAACTGCTGTTTTCTCAGATCAGGTTTAGCTGAGGTGATGTCATTTGTCACACGGGCTCTGGATTAGCGCTCTGACCAACCACCCGGGCCCTGAGCACAGTTCAGATATTACTGCGACTTGGGGACTTTTACAGTTTATCTGCTCATCATTTCAGGGCAAACTGAATCTTGGTACAGAGCTGGATTTGAGCAACTGCTGCCAGTTGGGCTGGCTCAGCCGTCTGTACACTTGCAGGCTTTGCTGGGTTGGCTCTTTGACCGTTAAGAAACTGAAGATGTTGTTGAAGGTGTGGCTAAAGAGGGTGAGAACTGCTCGAACACCTGCCCAGCTTCCTCCGTGCAGCCTCACTTCCCAGGCTGTGTTTTGAGAAATGATCTCTTCCTGCTCTGGTGGGTGCAGTTACCGTTCTGTGGTGGATCCGCCTCTCAACCTCCAACCGGTTGTGTTTGCAAGCAAGACTTCAAAGAGTCTTTCGCTGTCGGTTGAGTAGTTTCCCTGCAGCTTAATTAAAAATCAGAATACATGAAGAAGAGCACATTTCAGGTCACTTTTAAAACTGCAATATCGGGAACAGCTCTTCAGAACTGAGATTTGGCGTTTCCATGCTCTTTGGATGGGTCAGATATTGCTTTCAGTTTGTAATTGGCAAATGCATTGTGTTTGCTTTCTTTTTTTAATTACTATCTCTTTCACCACGTGCTGGGTATGGTTTCTGATCTTGACTCATAAAATGTGGGGAAAAAGAAAGGGAATAAAATATTTTAGAGTTTTGAGATTTTCTTCCTTAGACCTACTTGAATCGCTGAGAAGATGCCATGGAAAACATGAGTAGTAATTGAGTAGTTAATCAGTAGCTCTTTATGGCATCTTTGATACTTTCTCATCAGAAGAATAGATAAATGTTGAGTCATGGTACTTACACATTCACACGCTAAAGATAAGGGGAAAAATCAAATTAACGAAGATCTTTCTGATTGGAAACAGCATTTTAAAACAACTTTGGAGTAAGAAACTGTAATTTGACTTACAGTTGTGGAAACGTAGCTTATTTTAGATTTGCTTTCTTTTTCTGTGTGTCAGATTTCTGTGGTGCTGTCTGTGCTTTTTATCTCGGTTGTGGTTCACAGCTTACAAGGTCTGGTACACAATTTCAGCTTTGTTCTAGTTACTGAAGTTTTGCCAGATGGAATTGAGTGAGTGTTCGGGCAACCCTGGGCGCATGAAGGTTGACTGCTTCTCTGTTCTTTCCTGGTTGGTTGGTTTGGGTATTTTGGTTTGTGTGTTTTTATGGTTACTCAGTACTGTGCATTAAATTGTTGTCCCAGCATTCTCACTGTGAAGGTGAAAGGTACAGAGTACTCAGTGACTTCAGTTCTCTGCTAATGGACAATACGGTTTCTTTAATTGTCACTGTGAAATACTGCTGAAAGTCAATAGAGTATGTTTGCTGCAAAACATCCATTCCTTGTAAAATTAAGGGAAATAGGGCATCGCTGATGTTATGCATTAACCAAGAGATGCTGCATACTTAGTTGTGTTCTTTTTTTCTTCCAGAAGATCTTTTCTAGCGCAGCTTTGCTTATTAATCTTGAATGAGCACAGCTTTAAGTATTTCTAAAGCACAGGGGCTTGGTTCCTCATGTTGTCACTTCAGCTTCTGAACGCATAGCTGCGTTCAGCTAACTTTAGGTAGTGAAGCGCATGAAGTACTTCAGGCATACTGGGCTTCTACCACAAATGTGATGACCTGAGTCACACACTCGTGCCCCACAGATAACAGAATGACAGTGGCTGCAAGGGGCCTCAAGAGATCAAGTCCAACTCCCCTGCTAAAGCAGGAACCCCACAATGGGTCGCACAGGTAGATGTGCAGCTGGGTCTTGAGTGTCTCCATAGAAGGAGACTCTGCAAGCTCTCTGGGCAACCTGTTGCAGTGCTCTGTCACCCTTAGCATGAAGAAGTTCTTCTGCATGTTAGTACAGAACTTCCTATGTTCAAGTCTTAGGCTGTTACTCCTTGTCCTATTGCTGCGCACTGCTGAGAAGAGCCTGGCCTCCTCTGTTTGCCTCCCACCTCCCTTTAGATATTTATAAACATTTATCAGATTCCCCTTTACTCATGTTTTCCTCAGGCAGAACAGACCTGGGTTACTCAGTCTTTCCTCATTCAGAAGATCATAGAATCATAGAATAGCCTGAGTTGAAAAGAACCTCAAAGTTCACCTAGTTTCAACCCCCCTGCCGTGTGCAGAGTTGCCAGCCTCTAGACCAGGCTGTCCAGAGCTACATCTCGTCTTGATGCTCCAGGCCATTTACCATTTTTGTGGCTCTCTGCTGGACTCCTCCTAGGTGATCCCTACCTTTTTTGCACTGGGGAGCCCAGCACTGGACACAGCACTCCAGATGTGTCCTTGCTAGGGCAGAGTAGAGAGGGAGGATCACCACTCTTGACCTGCTGCCCACACTCTTTTTAATATGCCCCAGGATACCATTGGCCTTCTTCACAAGGGCACACTGCTGGCTGACGACCAGCCTGTTGTCCACCAGGGCACCCAGGTCTGTCCTTCTTTGCAGAGCTCCTCTCAGGCAGGTCATCCCCTGATGCATACAGTTATTCCTCCCCAGGTGCAAGACTTTACACTTGCTCTAGTTAAACCTCATCAGGTTCTTCCCTACCCAACTCCCATGCCTGTCCAGGTCTCGCTGAGTGGCAGCACAGCCTTCAGATGGATCAGCCAATCTTCCCAGCTTTGTATCCTCAGAAAACTCACTGAGAGTGGACTCTATCCTTTCATCCAAGTCATTGATGAGGATGTTGAACAAGACCAGACCCAGCACCAACACTGCTAGTTACAGGTTTCCAAGCAGACTCTGCACCACTGATGAGCACTCTCTGAGCTCAGCCAGTTCTCAATCCACCTCACTGTCCACTAGTTTATCTCACACTTTCTAAGCTTCATTACATGGACGTTCTGGGAGCCAGTGTCAAATGCCTTGCTGAAGTCAAGGTACACAACATTCACTGCTCTACCCACATCTGGGTGCCACTGGGTAGAGACAGTAATGACATCATAAACGGCTATTGAGTTGGTCAAGCATTATGTCCACTTGGTGAATCCATGTTGACTACTCCTGATAACCTTCTTCTCTTCCAATTGCTTGGAGATAGCATCCAGAACAAGCTGTTCCATCTGCTTTCCAGGGATGAAGGCATGGCTTTGTACAGTTTCCTGAGTCTTCCTTCTTGCCCTTTCTGAAGACTGGAGTGATGTTGGCTATCCTCCAATCTTCAAGCACCTCTCCCATTTGCCAGGACCTTTCGAAGATGATAGAGTGGTTCAGTAATCATCTCTGTCAGTTTTCTTGGCACAAATGGGTGCATCCTATTGGGGCCCATGGATTTGTGTGCGTTAATTTTGGCTACATGATCTCTGACCAGATCCACCTCAACCAAGGGAAAGTCTTCCTTTACCTGCACGCTCTCTTACCCCCAGAGTCTGGGACTATTGAGGGCTAGTCTTAGCATTAAAGACCAAAGCAAACAAAGCATTCAGAGTCTCTGCCTTCTCAGCATTCTGTTACCAAGGCACCCACCACATTTAGTAGGGGACCCACGTTTTCCCTAGTCTTCCTTTTACTGTTGGCATACTTAAAAGATAACAAGAATGGTTTTTTTATTGTCCTTTGCAAGGTTGAATTCTAAGACAGCCTTAGTCTTCCTCGTTGCATACCTACAGGCCTTGACAACACTCTTATATTCTTCCCATGTGGGCCGTCCCTTTTTCCACATTGCATGGACCATCTTCTTGCCTTTCAGTTTATCCATGAGTTCCTTGCTCGTCCACACAGGCCTTTTGCCACCTTGCCCTGGTTTCTTACTCTTAGGGATGCACCAATCTTGAGCTTGGAAGAAGTGGTGCTTAAGCACCAACCTGCTGTGCTGAGCCCCCTTACCTTCTAACACTCTTGCCCATAGGAGACCTCCAAGTGGGTCTTTGAAGAAGTCAAAGTAGGCTCTCCTGAAGTGCAGGGTAGCAATTCTACCTTTTGCTGTGCTTCTTCCACACAAGGTCTTGAACTCCACCATCTCATGATTGCTGTATCCCAAGCTTCCCTCAGTCATCACATCCCTGACCAGCCCTTCCTTGTTAGTAAAATGAAGGTCAAGTAGCACAACCCTCCTCATCGGCAGCTCCACCACCTGCATCAGAAAGTTATTAACAGTGTATTACAGGAGCTGCACAGACCTTATGTGCCTGGATGTGTTGCTTAGCTAGCAAATAGCAGGACAGTTGAAGTCCTCCATGAGAAGTAGTGCTGGGGATTGTGAAGCTACTTCCAGCTGTTTGTAGAAGGCCTCATCCACTTCTTCCTCCTGATCAGGTGGCCTGTAGTACACATCCACAACAGTGTCACCTATGTTAGCCCACCCCTTGATTCTTAGCCACAAGCTCTCCACTTGTTCATCATTCC